>JAHDVE020001311.1:0-70906 GCA_022606495.2 Halesus radiatus
ACTGACCGGTGTTATATTCTCTGTATTGCCCAGGTGTATTTGCCCAGGTGTATTGCCCATTTAAAATCGAAAAGTTACTTGAAATGGCTTTATTTCTGCTTATTGTATAGATTTCTCAATCTTCCTCTTCCTCATCTCGTTTCCCTTTCCAATACCTTCAGCCTCAACACACCCCAATTGGGGATGCTATAGCCCCACAAGCTTCGTAAAGCAATTGGAATTCTTACGTACGTAATCAAAAATATTTGTATATATATGAAAAGGCGGGATAATATGTATTTTCCACAGATAGACCCTCATTACAAAAATTTTTTTTTTTCATTTTGGCTGTTTATTTTTTGTATTCTTTGCAACAATTGGAAAAGCTAAGGCAATAAAGATGCCTTGCGTAGTTTGTACCTTTGGGGAAATTACGGCGCCAAATTGAATTTTTATTTAAATCATCGGTGAACAAAAAAATGTTTATTTTCATCTAACGGAGATAAGCGAAGAGGGAAAGATGCAGGTAATCGATGAATGGTAATTTTCGTTAAAGTATGTTTTTTTTTCATTATTTTCTCAAACCGCGAAATCTAATTAATAATTCATATTATTGATATAGGTCATAAGTACGGAAAACGCCGAGATTTCCTAATCCCTAAAACGGTACCCGAGGTCTATCTACCTGCGGGAAATGTACAAATGCCCGGCTTTAAATTCCGGGAACTTTTTAGTCGCCAGTAGAAGAAAGCAGTTATGAGGATTAACTTGGTCGGCAACAGCGAACTAATTAAAAGCCACCGAACCACAGTTCGGAGCTCACGAAGGAACCCGAAGAAGAGTTCGGATATGATTAAAAGCGCAGATTTTGTCAAGAGCAAAATGAGCAGTGGACAGACGAGTCAGTAGAGACCGTCCGGCCAGTGGTCGTAGTCGAGACTCTCGTCTCCTACAAAGCAAGCAGGCCTCTTGCATCCCCAGCCTGAGACGCTGCGGGAAAACTCGGTAGGAACCGCCGAACCCCAACGCCCACCGTTCGAGTGCAGTCGAGTGCCCTTCGCCTCCTGCCCTCCGGCGCCGTGATCCCATCAAGGCACATACCCACAGCTGCAAGAATCACCACCAGACAGCAGTCGAGCGCCTCTGGCATCCTGCTGATCATCCTCTTGAACCGTCTGAAACCGGTCGTCAAGCGAAAGCCGAACCGCGTATTCGCCCGGCACCAAAACCTCCCCCTACCGGAAGTACCACCTGCTCTCTGAGGCTTCCAACACCAACATCGAGAAGACTGGTAATCTCCACACTGGACCGTGTGCAGATTACCCGTAAAAAATAGTTTTCGTGTAATAAGTGAAACCTACAATACCTACTAGTAAAGAATGTGTTTTATATTGTGAACTAATAAAAAACATGACACTCAACTAAGTTACCTGTTTTCTACTGAACCCCAATGACCCCATCATGTCAATATAATTTATAAAATCAATGGATCACAATTGTAATGTATCAATAATTATTTTTTTTTTTATGTTTTAACCATAAATTAAAATTCCTTTTTTTTTTACATTCTGTAGACGCTTGCTGGAAATTTGTAAAGAAAATGGTTTGGAATGAAGTTTTGAGGTCATGATGGGTTACCCCTACCTCTACCTCTACCTCTACCCCTACCCTTACCCCTACCCAGTAATTTTCTCTTATTTTGAAAGTCAAGTAGTGTACACCATTTTATCTATATGTATGAATATATATTCGTACATGAAAAAATGGAGATTTGTTAAAACAAACAAACACTCTTTTTTATATGTGAATAGCTTAAATATTACATTTTTTTAAATTTTGTAAGATCTTTAAAAGGCGTTCATTCGACATGGTCGAGGGGTAAGGCTCTCGACTATGAATCCGAAGGTCGCGGGTTCAAATCCCGGCGTGCGCAAGTAAATTTTATTTAATTAATTTGTGCTGCTTCACAATTAATTAATTTAAAAATAATACATAGTAATATTTGCGCACGTCCCAGAGTGGAAGATACTCTCAGTATCGCCCTGGTGAAAGACCACCACTCAGAGTTGAAACGTTACTTGAAATGGCTTTTAGCCTTGTTTGGTGACCAGAACTGAATAGCCAGGTATTTCCCCACCTTCCTCTTCCCCTTCTACTTCCCTTCCTTAATTCTGGATGCCATAGTCTCATTGACTCCAAACGTTTGGGAGCAGTTGGGACTCTTGTTCCGAATTCAAATAAAAAAAAATTAAATTCGCAGTGTCGATTTTTTTACGTATTTGAAATCTACTGTTAGCGATTTTAATGAAAACAAAAGAATTAAACATATTACACGCATTATAATTGTAGTTTTGCGGGTTATTTATATAATGAAGAATAAATATTAAAATACCTATTTCCAAGAAACTCGCCGTTTTCAAAATAACTTGCTCTAAAAGTTCTCTAAACCTAAATATTGCCATTTCTGTCGCATCTTTACTCTAAAACCTTTTTTATTATATGATGTTAAAAAAACTTATTGAATAAACAGGGCCTCATTCCAAATTTCTTAAAATATAGAAAATATTACGTGCAGTTCGTTTTTATCGTGTTTTATTTACAACAACATAATGTTTTACATTAGTATCTCTTTCGCCATTTCGCTTAATACAGCATCGCGGCCTCATTTGAATATTTATTAGCGATTACTGGAACACTCGAGTACTAAACTGCTGGGGTGGTGAATGTACGCCTTATAATAAAGGTAAATATTAATTCAACGATATATCAAAATAATAAATTTCACAACTTTTTTTATACCTACGCCCTTGTTTGACAGCATCGTACCTTATTATTTTTTAAATACTTTTAGTCTTTCACAAACATTATGTATATTACATTATTGATGTACTTTTATTTCTATTAATTTTATTTATTCACTAATGTCGCTAGATGGCGGTGCTCCGCAACTCAAACACGAGAAATCTTTCTCTATTGAGTTGGGCACTTTTTTGTAACTAGCTATTATATCTGTACTATTAAATATTCTATATGCATTTATGTTAAATAAAATAATCAGATTTTAAAAAATTATTTTCTGCCTTATGGCGGATCCTTATGGATACAATTTTTTTTGTTAATTTAATCGATGTAATTGACAAAGATGTGTGAATAATTATTCAATTATCGGATGCTTCTTTTGATTATGAGAAAGAGTCAAACGTTTCTTTTATCACTTTAATTATATAGATAATCGATTGCTTAATGGGTAGGAAACAATGTTTGTTGTGGACTTATATTTCATCCCTTGTTTTCCGCGGAACAACCCTATATATATATTTTTTTTTATTTCGCTAAAACATGTTGAAAAGTGTGCCCTAACAGGTTCTATCGTAATCGAGATAATTAATTACAGAATACTATAGTATGTAGGACGTAGGTTTATGATTAAAAAACGCGTTTCGCCTTACGTCCACTAGTTGGAGGTAAGAAAAAAGGGTAGACGTTTACATGATTGAGGAAAATTGATTATATGAAAACATCGAGCAATTAAAGCATTTTATAAGAGACGAGCTTATATGTACCCGGCCTTGCTCGGGTTTATATAAAGTTATGATGTTGTGAATTCTTGTTTGTCATTAGGGTTCCATAATTGATTTGACAGTGAAAGTAACTATCTGCAAATAAGGAAAAAATAATATTTTATTTCATTCCAAACGTTTATTTTTTCAAAATATATCTAAATCATAAAGTTCTTAAGTAGGTACCTACTCCTGTTTTCCACTTTGAAAATATTCTAGCCAAAAAAACCTTTTGAATCTGCAATCTGTGGCTATCCAGAGTGTTATATGTGTGGGCTAATCTAAATAAAATGTGGCGGGTTCAATGTTTTTCATACTAATTTTAAAACGTTATACCAACAGCTTCACTTGTTGGATTTCATTCAAACTACTCTCTAAACATTTCCGGAACTAATAGGAACAAAGTGTTTTCAAACAATTTTCAGCGAAATCGGTCTAGTAATTTTCGAGATAATCGAGGACAAACAAACAAACTTACTTTGATTTTTATATATATATACATAGATAAATTTTAATTTTTGACAAGACACCGGAAGTCGATAGGCCGTCCTGAATAATTTATTATATAAAGCCGTAAAGTGAGCTTTGGTGTAAATTCCTGGCCTCACGAACCTTCCATCACAAAAATCCTAAGTATCTAATGTTGTTTGAGGAGGACGAAACCGATCTGTTCTCTTAACGTAGCATATCTGGTGGATGGGAATTTGGAGGTTCTTAGACCCAGAAAAGGGGAAAGTGTCCTTCCGATCGCGTTGCAGAGGATGAATTGGAAACAGGGCCGGAATCACATATAAAAAGGCCAGTAAGCCGGTCAAGTTAGGTTGTATGTCTGTGCAAGAGGGATTACTGACTGGAGTCTTGGTCAAGTTACCTAGGAGTATGGTATAGGTATCGAATAAACCAGTAAAATACACCGCATTCGTTCCCTTATCATAACAAAGGAAGTTCTGCAATTTACCAATGTTAGGTTAGACTGTAGGCGACACACACACGAGAATTCATTTAACCAGTGTAAAATTGTATCTAGCCAATGTAGAATTGCATGTAATTAATGTAGAACTATGATTACTATATGACCATAATAATTATGTACACCGAATTTAACAATGTACGTGCATTATACCTAAAAAAACAGGTAAATTGTAAATACGATAGCCCATGAACCGAGATTTTCATTAAAATCATGGTCGCCTAAAAATAGAGCATTTGAGGCGTATTTAGAAAATTTGCATCTATTGATAATAGCGTAGTTTACTACGTCATTTAAAGTAGTGTTTAGTAAAACAAGATTAAAATCTCAACATATATCCAGACATAAAATTTGAGTAACCACAAAATAAAATCTTATCATTCTATTAGCTTGAAACGAAAAATCACACAACATAAGTTCGAAATGACCTGATGTAAAAAAAATCTACGTGAGATCAATCTGTCAAAATTGTTGCACTTAGGTTATAGCGAAGAAAACGTAGAAATGGAAAATGATGTTTGAATTATTAAAATGGTAGTTATTGGTTAAAAAAGAACTCCAATAAGGGTATTTTTATGGTAGATAGTATGTAAAACCCCTTACTGAAGGAAAAATTACGAAGAGTTTTCGATTTACACTAGTTAAATTAAAGGCAGCAGTAGAGAGGAGAGGAGTTGATTCAATAGAAACGTTATTTGGGTGCTCCCCATCTCTTTTCCCTCCTCAATTCCTCCAGCCTCACAACATACTCCAATCAGAGATGCTATGGTCTCACTAGCTTCAAATGGTCGGGAGTATTTGAAAATCTTGTGTGATATCACGTAAAACAAATCGGTGACGTGAACAGGAGTTTAGTGGTAAATTAAATTAATGAAAGAAAAGTGACGTAGAGGAAGGGATCTTCACAATACTTGTCTTATGTTCCAATGGCGTCACTAGGACCAAGGACGGTGAGGATTATCATAAATTCTAATTGAACTCACTCCCTTTTTAACACAAGCTTTGCTTGGTGAAAAAAGCTTTCCATTTTTGGGTTTTGTGGGTTAATTTTTTTTATTTACTTAACTAAACCAGCATTTTCCTCCAAACAGCTTGAAAAGTAGGGATGAAGTGAATAAAAAGCTATCATTTTTTTTGGATCGTGATAAATCCGAGGAAATAAATGGAAGGAAAGAAGGGTAAAAGCAGGAAATCGAACGATGGACTAGACAAAATTCAATTGTAGTAAGATGAACTTTGTAGTTATTAAATCAAGGGAAGCTAGCAGTTTTCAATGGATTTCTGACTCCGAACCCGGTAATTTGGAATTAAAGCAAGCAACTGGCAGAGATTCTGGGACAACATGTCATTGATAAAATTATATATGAAAGATATGCGAATGAAGAAATTCGAAAACATTTTGCGACAAAAGCGTAATAATAATAATAATAATAATAATAAATGTTTATTCCGGTATGTGGGGAGGTTAGTGCAGTCCCACACATTCCATACAATAATATACATTCAATAGTTATAAAAAATATACAAAATATAAACATACATCACATCGTAAAAATAAATAAATAAAGAAAAATAATAATTTAACTAAATAAGAGTAGGATAACTCCTTATGGGTGCTGCGGCATTTATATTGTGAGGGGCCAATATATTTGTCCAGTATGCGTCGATGCTGGAGGCTGGACTGAGGCGGGCTTCTATGATGAGGATATTCCTGGAGCTGTTTATTCTTTCCCTCATTCCAGCCACCCTGGATCTTATAAGGGCTGCAAAACCGGAAACTCGCCCCTCTGTGAACATACTGGAAGCACTGCAGTATCTGGGGAGGCCAAACATTATGCGGAAGGCGTTATTGTACTGTACGCGAAGTCTTTCCATACTACTCTTTTTGTAGTTTGCCCAGAGTTCGCAGGTGTACAACGTTGCGCAGAAGGCAAGGAATAGAGTCCTTTTCACAGCGGTACTACAAAGGCGAAATCTTCTACTGAGCATATTCGATTTTACGCTGAGAGCTCGTCTTTGCCTACCAATGTCATCATTATCCATCAGAGTACTGGTGATTATGTGTCCTAGGTATTTGGTTTCTTCAGTCACCTTCAGGATCACATCGTTCAGGGTAGCTGCAGGAATACTAGTCGGGCCTTGTCTATATCTTATGACCAAAAGAGCTGTTTTATTGGGGTTATAAGACATGTTTGTTTCTTCAGCAAACTCTTCACAGATCTTCAGGAGAATGCGCAGCCCTCTTATAGACGGTGCCATTAGTACCATGTCGTCCGCATAACTGATGTTGTTCAAACACTGTCCTCCAATGTGGCAGCCTACCCTTGCATTGTTTAGCCTTTCAGTTAGTTCGTCCATGTAAAAGTTGAACAATATCGGGGACATGCATCCACCCTGTCTGACGCCGCTCTTTAGGAGGAAAGGTTCGGAAAGACCATCTTTCCACCTTACTAGGTTTTCCTGCTGTCTGTGCCACAAGTCAAGGATGTGTATCACCTCCGATGATATTCCTCTATCTCTGAGTTTAGCCCATAACAACGGGTGAGAAACCCTGTCGAAGGCCTTACTCAGGTCAAGGAAACATGCGTATGAGGTGGTTTTCTTATTTCTATAGTACTCTAGTGTTCTTTTCACAGTAAATATGGCTGCATCGGTAGAGGTCTGCTTTTTGAAACCCATTTGGTTGTCATTAGTTTCCATGCTGGGTCCGACTCGGTCCAGTAGTAAACGTTCGAATAATCTTGCGACGGCAGTAGCAATTGAGATCGGTCTATAGCTGTCCTGGGTGGTTGAGTCCGACGATTTAGATTTGAGAATGGGTGTTATTATAGTTCTTGTCATATTATTTGGTAAGTATCCATTCTTCAAAATATCATTAAATAGCCTCGCCAGCAGCTGTAAAATTGGTCCTCCTGCGTGTTTAACGTGTTCAAAACTCAGTTCGTCATGGCCTGCTGACTTCCCAGTTTTCATGTATCTCATGGCGGTGTTAATCATGTCTACTGTGATTGAGATGGTGCTGTCTTCATTTGTGAAATGACTAGATGGTGATTCACTTGAGGAGATCGGGGAAGTCGGAGTAGTGGTTGAGAAATGTTCTGCGAAAATGTTTGCGATTGATTTAGCGTTCGTTTCTCCATTTATGTTGCTTGGAATTTTACACCGTATGTTGCATTGTTTATTCGACTTATTCCAAAACTGTTTGAAGTCACGATTCTCTAAATCTCTAGCTATTTTATCCATCTGAATTTGTTGTGATTCTCTGTGACATTTTTTCAGGGCTAGTTTGAATGCTGCACGCTTTAACTTTCTTTCTTCCGCGATGGGGCCTGCGTGAGGTCTGCCATTCTCAATCCAAATCATCATTGCATGTCTAGATTCTGCGTATTTTTTGTGCAACAAAATCGTTCCATCCGCATATTTGTTTGTATTGTGGTGAATTATGTTTACGACTGCTAAATGCTGAGATCGCCGCATTTCGAAGTGCGTCCACTATATGTGTGTATAGAGCATCAATGTTCGCACTTGCAGGGTTGCCACTTCCGTCGTACCATATTAGATCTTGTTGTATTTTTTGTAGGAATACTTGTGAATTTATGTTATACCTTTGGATATCGCGTGCATTTTTAGGATTCCATTTTGCTGGGTCGGTTTTCATACATGTATATATTTCAGTTGTTGGTATTCCGTCCGACTGTAGGGTCAACTCGAGAGGCCGATGATCAGTCCAGTCCACGTCGTAGTATATTTTCATATCTAGAACTTGCTTGAAGATATTTTTCGTCACTAGACAGTGATCAAGCCACCTGGTGGTGTGATGCGCGTCACTTATATAAGTATAGGAGTCTTTTGGTAATAATTCGGTATCGGCACATACATACTCATATTCTTGACAGAAAGATTTCAGTTCTATTCCGAAGAGTGAGTCGGGATTTGCATTAAAGTCTCCGATGATGATGGAATTAGTGTAATCCTTTTCGTCAATAATTGCTTGTAAGGTGGCGAGACAATTGACGTACTCCTCGAAGTGATCTACGGTGCAGGTTGGCATATACAAGGTGAAGATGCATAATGTTTCAGAATTAAGGCTCACCTCAATACCCGCCATGCGACAGTTACTCAGTGGGATCGTGGCAGCCCTGAGACATTGCCTGTACAGCACCCCCACTCCACCGTGCGGCCTGCCTAGCAGCGGGCCCATCGACGTATTGACGGCAGAGGTGCCCAAGCTGTTGAATTCCGGGTGTATATGGGATAAAAATTCTAAGTCCGTTGGGAGTAACCACGTTTCCTGAATTAAAACCACATCATGTGAATCGCACAGGTCATATATAAATTTTTCAGAACTGCGGACGGATCTACAGTTCACCGAAATGATCTTCAAATTTTTATTTTGCATTTTGATTATTGTTATGTATGCGTGACTCTTTAAATCTTCGGAAAACAATTCCCTCCGGCCATAGTTCCTCAGCTAGATAATTCTTTACATCGTTTGCTTTAACCGCAAGTTTGAATGAGTTAAATGGAGTTACATGGAAAGGATTTATTCTTTCTACCTTTGCTCCATTTAAACCATTATCTTTTAGGTAAGTGATTATGTCATTTTCTGTAGTGTTAATCGCAAATCGTGATACGTATACCGATGCACTTATATCAGCAGATTTTAATGTCGCTGACTGCGCTTTGCCTCTCAGATTACGGGTGAGTTTCTTCTTGTGTGTGACAAGTTTAAAGCCGCTCTCTTCGGTGACGGCTGGTCGCGACCGTTGTATGTTCCTTCCCTGCTTGTTCATTCCTACACTCACACTAACGGTAGGTGTAATTGTGTGCAATGCTTGTGTATCGTGTGTGCACAATCCATTCGCACTATGTCTGTTGGTAGTGTTGGTCGGCGGCGTCGTCTGCACTTGTATCTTGCCTTTGCAAACATCTACATACGATTCAGGTTTTGCGTGTGTGTAGGTGTTGTTTACATCCTCAGAAGTTTGAGAAGTACCCACATTATTGTCATTGTCATGTTTTGACAGATTCGGAAGTGTTTTGTGCTCGTTGTGAACACTCATCTCTTTTATTTGATTACGAAGTGAATTTAGTTCTTGCATGATTTCAGCAGTGTTTGTGCTAGATGATTCATTGATATCGCTTTTAATTTGACGTATTTCGGACTTCATGGCGTTGAGATCTTTTAGTAGACGGGAGACATCCACACTGTCAAAGTTAACGGGCGGCAATTTATGTAGCTGTCTTGCGACGAACACTGGTAATTTTTCAGGGTCTGTCTCCTTAAGGGCCCTCAAGATGTCCTGAAGATCACGGCTGATCCTGCCGTCTCCCTTCCGGAGAGTGCGTTTGTCCGGTAGCTTGTCGAACAAGATGGTCTTGGCCAGCTTTACTTCCTCCTCGGAGAAGGTTGAAGTACACAGTTGTATAATCGAAACTTCATCTAGAGTGTCCGCTTTGTTTTGCATAAATGCAAGACACTCATTTATAATAACATTGCATGCGTTGCAAGTCATCGCGCTACGGTACGTCCTTCTGTCACGGCGGGTGACAAAAAGTATCAAAAGTATAAAAGTAAAAAATGAATAAAGTAATTTATTTTAGTTATTACATTCTTACTTTATTTACCAAATTATACGCCCATGGGGCTTATACCATGTAAGGTGGTTATATTTTTTCAAACAAGTGTTTGTAATAAAAACTGGTATCAAACAAATTACTTACATACAAGTATCAGTAGGTACTAAACACTGGTTGAATACAAAATAATTAGTTAAAAATTATATTTAACAAAAAAATTTAAAGTTATCAGAAACAATATTTTTACATATAAAATTTGATGAATTTTAAATATTGAATTCAACATATTTAAAATATCAATATCAGTTGTATGTTCATTTGCTAAACTATATAGGCGAGGAATTGCTTCATAATTTGTTTGTGAATGGTGACCTTACAAAATTTCCATATTCTTGGTGTGTCGTATAGATACCGGGTACCCATATATTGGCAAAACTTAAGTCCTCAAGTGTATACATTTTTTAAGTTTTTAATGAGAACGTGTAGTTCATTTCTTCTAGGAGAATATGTTATTTTAAATTAGTGAAACATAAAAATTTTCGCTCAATTATTTCGGCATTTTTAAGGTGAATTAAATGCCCGTGTTCAATAAAAATTATGTTAAAATGTAAATATTAATAATGATAATTAAAACGTTAACATCTTAAACATATCATGAAGAGTGATAAATACAAGATTGCTCAATTGAAAATTAAGTGAAAGATTTATGGAAGATGCCACTCTTCATGGATTCGAAAGTTACTATGTTACGGGTAATACAGTCCCGTTGAGTAGTTCCAGCCTGCAACCTGCAGGGTGGGATTGAACTGATATTTTCCCACCTCCGATAAAAAGAGGTCAATATTTAATACCGAAACACCCAGCTAGAAAATCAAGCAACAAATTTGCACAAAATGACAGCTTCCTCATACGTTTCGTCAAAATCCTCCATATCATGAAAAGCATCGTATCTATAACAACGAATTATGAAGCATAAGCGTGTTTCCTTCCCGATCAAGCCGACCCTTATTATCCTTTCTCAACGATTTTCTTGACCTAGCAAAGTACGCGCATAAAATCATAATTCAACCTAGGAATTTGCAGCGTGGCTTATAAAGGGGAGTAACCCGCAGCATCGGGTAAAAATGTTATTAATAGATGGCCTTCGAATGAACCATTAATCATACTGCAAAATGGCAGGAAGAGGAAACACCCTGAGAGGAATGGAGAAATAGATGGTTGAATGAAAGGGAAGGTGAAAATTTGTCGATCAACTAGCCGCTGCTGTTGCACTAGGTTCGTAATGTTACATATGAAGAGGAAAGACTGCGCGGCCTATTTCATACAAAACTTAATATTGGATCATTTTTAATACAGATTAGAAATTTTTTTTTTGTTGTACATTATGAAATATAGGCCATTAAAGGAAATGATTTTTCGTGATTTTAGACGCACCTTTAACAATTATTTGGGGGCTAACGGTGATTTAAAAATAAGTTTTTACCAAATCTGCTTTGAAAATATAATGAAAAGAAAAATTACGAATTAAAAAAAATATTAAAGTAAGTTAAATTAAAAACGACCAAACGTTCGAACTCAAATTTGTCGTAAATAATTAAAAATATTGACCCTAAAACACGTTTTTTTAAATGTTTTGTTTTTATATTTTTATTTACGTAGCAAATATAATATATATTTTTAAATACGATAAACCCGCAAATAATTTTCTAAGTTGCATCAAAAAAAAATTTCTCATGGCCTGTACTTCATAATTTAAAACAAAAATAAATAAAATGCTTTTCAACCATACTATATATTTACTAAACCTTTAATTATGAAAGGTATATCATTCAGTTAGGATGGGTATTTTGTCCTCAAATCTAATGTTAAGTTATGTATGAAACGGGCATCGCAGCCGTTCCTCGTACTCGTACAGTACAGCGCAGACACAGTAGACGCGAATACGTCTGTCAACTGAATCAACTGGGCGTTGGAGTCTGCCACAACATGTTTGAGGATTGTATACATGAACCTATTCCCATGTTTACTTTTATATTATAACCTATTTTACCTGACCAAGTCAATCAATCCATCGTTAACCATCTTCTTGATTTTAGCAATATCGTCGTCTAATGATACCAAGTGACGAATATGGGGGTACTAACTAAATGAGTTCATACTAACTGCGCAGGAGCAGACGTCTGGTGACCCGTCACTGGAACCAGCAAAGTTAATCTACTATCGCCGATAATCTCTGCTGGTGCTGGCCTCCGCATGTGCGGATACGTTACGCTTACGTAGGCTGTAATATGAATGTGTTCATAGATAGCGTACCCAACTAATGTTGTCGTGTCTGCACTTTTTTATATGAATACGACACATGAGTCCCAACTGCTCCCAATCGTCTGGAGCCACTGAGACTACGGCATCCCCAATTGGGGAATGTTGTGAGGCTGAAGGTATTGGGGAGGGGAAGGAGAAGGGGAATAGGAATGTGGGGAAATACCTGTCTATTCAGATCCTGTCACCAAATACGGCTAAAAGCCATTTCAAGCAACGTTTCAATTCTTAATGGTGGTCTTTCACCAGGGCGATACTGAGAGAATCTTCTACTCTGGAACGTGCTCAAATATACTATATATTGCTATTAAATGAATTAATTGTGAAACAGCACAAATTAATTACATAAAATTTACTTGCGCATGCCGGGATTTGAACCAGCGACCTTCGGATTCGTAGTCGAGAGACTTACCCCTCGACCATGGAGGCCGTACTGTGCGGTGCTAGTAGATATGAATAGACCTTAACGTATCAAACGTTTAATCAGGCCGTGCGTTATTACTGAAAATATCGGGTAAAACATTGTAAAAAATCACTACAAATGCAAAAAAAAAATGTATATGATTTTTTGAGAATATTCTCCAGACATTCATCAGTTCCAATTATTATGAAAGTATCGCAATCGTACGTACGAGCAGGGAAATTATGTGGTTTAATACATTATAAAGCCATTGTTTACATGTGAGTGAGGATAACACAATTACAGAAAACCATTTTTTTTGTTATCCGACTATGTACCTATACGTATTATGATCAAATACAGAAACATAACTAAAATAAATTGATTAAAATCGTGGAATCGGTTATCATCTAGAGATTCAAGGTTGAACCACGCACCACAATTATTAATGTATTTTTTTTCTTTATTGCATGAGCAAAAAAAAACCAATTCTATATTATTTACCACAGTGTCGCTCAGGTTGCAATGGGGTAAGAGAATATTATTTAAAAAAAAAATTAAATTAACGTTTTGTAAAATATGAAAAATTATGAATGATGGAAAAATTTATTAATTATTAATTGATAAACTAAAGTTTTTAAGACAAGATTTTTGTGCATAGCGCAAAGGGTAACAATTATTATGGTAGAGCATCTGACCGGCAATCAGAAGGGTGCAGGTTCGTGTCCTGTCGGCGACATTTATCTTTGCTCGGAAAGTTTTTTTTTTCAATTTGGATGAGTGTTTCAGGCTAATAATTATTGTTTATAAAAATAATGGAAAAATTGTTTACTTAAAAAAAATAATATTAATTATGGATTTTTTACAATTTCTCTGACAAAAAAAAGTTTAAAAAAAAAAAACACATTTTTTTCACGAAAAGAGAAAATGCACCTAAATGACGATGCAAAGATATGTAAATTCTGTTTTCATAGAAAAAAATTATTTTGTGGTTCAAAATATTTATTAAATAAGGTGAACACGTTGTTTTAAACGATTATTTTGTTTTAAAATCATCAAGATTCGTCGAGGTAATAATTAAAACTTAACAAAATATGCATAGGTAAGATATAAAGAATATGATAAGAGGAAAACAAAATACATTTTGTTAAAATGAATTTTCAGAACATTTGCTAGGCTTCTTCAGGCTGAAATTTTTATTGATATTCTAAAACGAGAAATTAAAAAAAAATGTAATAGGAATTTCCATTCTACGACAATTTTGTTAGAAACGTTTTGTAACTTACATGATTTTTTTCAGTGGTTCCCGATTAATAGATACTTCAATTCTGTTGAAATAAAATTTATAAAAAACATAAACTTACTCTTTTAGATATCGCACTTCTCATGAAACATCGCTTAAAAACTCTACTGACCCATGTAGCATTTATGTTTCCCTTCTTCTTGTTTGACGCATCTGAACATTTAAAAAACAGTTTCTGTATATTTAGTGATTGAACAAGTTAATATCATTTGTTCTTAAAAATTATCAATCAAAACTTAATAATTTAATTGCAAATTATAATAGAATTTCAATCACTCGATCCGAACTTGGAATACTTCTAAATCGCACTGTAGTGAAAAAATTGCTTAATGTAGTAAACTTAGAAGTGCATAGAGATAATGTTTATCGGCGACTTTAAACGATTGATCAAAAAGACAGGAAAAAATAATAACACGGGCAATATAGTATCCCCAGGGTCCCAAGAAGGTATAAGTATCGTTTAATTCAATCGCACAATTTAATTCAAAATCATCCCTTAAAACAACCCGGTTAAATCAAATTTAACGCAAATGAAAACAGAATGATAATAACATCATATCTGTTCATTTTATACGAATCACCTAATGGCCTTTACTGTTCATTAAATTAATTCCCTCTATGAACCTGATATTATATTCACAAACCTAACAAGGGCACTTGTTTAAAATAACGACCGTCCCTTCACATGTAAGTTAAACTTGCTAACAGTTAGCTGCTTATATTTCTAGTCGACAACAAAGGCCGTTAAACATATTTCACACCGAAACAGGCGAAATAATAATATTTGTTCACGTAAAATACACTTAAAAAGTATTAATATTAATGTGAAACCCACGGGGTAACTTGTATGGGATAAGTCAACGATAGTTTTACTAAGTTGTACAACTCTCATAAAGCATTTAAGGCAGGTGTTATAATGTCTAGATAAATACAAGCGATATTCGTTCATCGGATAATACCTCCCAACATCTTTTTTAAGAAAGAATCAAACATTTCCAGGATATGTAAAATAAAACAGTTTACTCAACAAAGTATTGATCTAATTCCTAGATGCTTACGATAATAACAACAAAATTAATTTTCTGAATTATCGATTGTCAACTTATTAAGCGCGTCTATATCGAAAGAGTTTTTTTTTTCGGAACAGAAATAGCTCTCCAAACCGAAATGTTAAAAGACGAGTTTATCCTGTAGATTTTTAACCAGAACCTTTAGTAGTTTTAAATGAAATATGAAACAGAAAAGACAGAGAAAATTAAATAAAAGATAGCGGTTCTATCTGGGACTCGAACCCCGGACTTCTTAGTCTATCCGGAACCAGGTCCGAGGATAAATGATTTACATAACGCTACTGGCTGGTAAAACGGCTGTCACCGACATCAGTCGGCGTGACATCAACAACGCCATATTCATGAACAAAAACGAACATGTCGTTTTGGCGGCATATCAAAAATGGTACATTTTATGTCATTATAGAAAAATTATTCATAAACACAAAAAAAAAAATTCATCTTTATAGTAATTTTAATTTTTGTGTACTATGAAAAAAAGACAGAGAAAAAAACCTATGATATGAAGCTCTAATCTATAAAACTTCAATTAATATCATCAAACTTAATCTATGATAACAATGAAAGATAAGAATTCAATCATTGTCATTTGCACGTGAATATAAAATGCGACTAGGAAATACCACAAACTCATTACCATAAAATACTACAAAGCATACATAAATTCTTAGAAATAATTGTATCGGTTGATTGGAATTGAAACGGTATGATTTTGAAAATTCATTGAAGTTCTTTCTCAGAAAAAGTCATATTTAACAACATTCCGAAGAAAACACGAATCAGCTGTCTCATTAAATATGTTTTACCGACATCCGGAAAATTTTCAACTATCAGCATGATCAGTAATATATTTTTCAGGAATTTGAACGTTTATCAAACTAACCGTCACCGGAAGTGACACAAATGATTTATTTTTTCTCACTAATTTACTACAACTGCAATTTTATTCCATCACATTGGAGTGATCTTTTTTATTTCCATATAATTAGTCTTACCTAAAGAATTTTTTTTACGCATAGTTTGTACAATTACACAATAAAACTGTAAAAGTTGTTAGACAGAGGTTTTTTTTATTGGCAACCTTATATGGACTTTATAAATCCGGCCCTTTGAGAAAAACTTTAAAAAAAAACTTTTTCGATAATATAAAATGATTATTCATACTCGTAAATTTAGAACTCTTCATTATTTTCTCTAGTGCGACAAATCAGTAAATAGTTTAGAGTAGGTATTTTTTTTTAAATAAGAATTATTCCGCTACAAGGAAACCTTCACTCCACAGATAGCAGCCTGGAATAAAATTACGAATTTGCTCTATCATTACAGATAAATTTCAAAGTTATTGGATATTGTGTGGTCCACTTCCTTCAAAACGTTTTGCATCAAGTTTCTACCGTAATTCGAATTGGATAGTCTTACATTTGTCTCCCCTGATCGGACGATGAGACCATGACATTTGAGATTATTTATTTTCATGAATAGTAAAATAGCTCCATGCTCGACCATTCGGTGAAGAGCCTGTATATATTTAAACGCACAATTAATAAACTTTTGTCTATTAATAATTTTCATAAATTTCTTATTTATTTCAAATACGCAAAAAAAGTTTAATTCACATAAGAAATATACATATTATATTATACGGTATTATGTTAAAGACAAATTCGATGAAAACAATTATTGCAGGCAAAAATTCAACAATCAATAGGATTTCCTCTTTGGTCCTCTCCTCAATGACGCGAAACATGATTCTAAATTTTTTTTAAATATTGGTTAAGTATCCGTTAATTGTCCCTTAACACAAAATGACTGTATTAAGTAATAGGGTCAAAGAAATAAAGATTTTTCCACCTTTCAACATGATCAATCTGAAAGAAAAAAGTTTCTTTTCAAGAAATCTTTAACCATTGACGATAATATTAACTATCAAAACGAAATATGATACCAAAAAGACACACAAAAGAAAAAAATAACGTCATCAACTGGGACTCGAACCCAGGACCGTTACATCTTTTTTCTCGATTTCTAAGAACTTTTAATATCATCTTCAATTAATTTCCATATATGTTTGGCTGCTACCTTTTTATCATGACTTAAATAAATTATAATGAGATTTACAAGCTTCAATATGTTCCGAAATTGAAGATTTTTTGGTAACTCAGTACCTTCGTATCCCCCATAATCAAAGGCAATAAAATACTACACCAATAACTTGACACGGTGTCCAAGAATATGAGGTTATAATCATGAAAAATTGCCTATAAAAGTTAACAAGTTACGGATAATGCAGCCGTAGATAGCGCTACGTGAAAAATATTTTATTTTACGAGGCGTCTTTTAGCACGTATTCAGTAATGTTCATTTCTAGAGGTAATTTAAAAGTCAAACATATTAACATAATACGGTAAATAGCATGCAAGAAACTTACATCTGAAATTGCGGTTTCAATAAAATCTACTCCGCCTCAGCACAGGAACTAGTGAAGGGGACTAAGAAAAGCATTACAAATTATTTTATTAACTTTGTAAATTTTTATTAACTAAAAAATATCTACTGAAACTAAAAAAGTACATAATAAATAAATAATAAAAAAAAATTCTGTCGCAGACAAACATGTATATTTTGTCTTATGAAAAATTACAATTTTAAGGTTTTATTTTTATTTTCATTTCGTATTCAAAATATCCTGTTTAACTCGATCGTAGGAAATTTTCAAATATTGTCAGGTTATTCGTAACGTGGGAATAATTGTCTTATTTTTTAAATAAAAAAAACTTATAAAATACGCCTATTTGGGTAGGTAAAATATGATAAATGCATAAATTGCGCTTCATGCTGTTTCGCCTTCCAAAACAATTGAATTAGTGTACTTTTCCCGTCACAAAACATTATTAAAATTAAAGGTAGCATTTACTCATTGAAGAAAATAATATTTACATAACCTAAATGAAACATGAAACCGGAAAAAAAACAGAAAATAAAAATATTTCAGTCGCATCTGGGAATCGAACTTACGACCTCTGCCTATCCGGGGAAACCGCTTTACCAACTTAACTAATAAGACTAGTTTAATTTATGTCATCTTCATCGACATCATATCTCAAATTCAAGATTTGTCAATATTATTCTCCATTTTTAATCCCATATTATTGGCTGCTATCTTTACGGTGATTTTTTTTTGGTTTCATGTTTCATTTTGGTTATGTTTACATTATTTTATTCAATGATTAAATATTACACCTAGTTTTTAAATCTCAATAAAAAATTAAAATTAGTGATTCTTTTCCAACCTTTCCAACAAAAAAGTGCTAGACTGGCATAATATTTATTTTATGTTTATTAAATGTTAAAATTCTATCACGAATACCACCTTTCGTAATTTTTAGTAGACGGTATATTAATTAGTAGCGACTTGAACACATGAATACATCTAAATTTTCAAAGAACTGCACTTTCAGAGCGTGCAAATTAATTTTCAAAACGGAGAAGCATAAACCATTGCGCTTGAAAGGCCTTCAGTAAGCCGCAGATTAACCTTCAAGAACAGCCAAAAAAGAAAAAGCCTTCTTTAATACATATTATGTATTTCAAGAAAATAAAGAAGTTTACGAAAAGTTTAGTCAGTGGTATTTTCCAAATATTATTTTCGATAAAAAAATCAATCATGTTGGTACATTGGTATGACACAGCCTTCATGTTATTTTTAATTAGGTAAACATCATAATTACTGAAAATGGTATTAACATATTTATAGCTACTCTCAGTATCGTCCTGGTGAAAGGCCACCATTTATAATAGATTCGTTGTTTGAAATGGCTTTAACCGTGTTTGGCGACTAGATCTGATTAGCCAGGTACTTCTCGACATACCTTTTCCACTACTTCTTCCCTTCGTTACTTATTTTAGCCTCACTACAATTCGGCTGGGGATACCATAATGCAACTGGTTCCGGAGAATCCGGGCAGTTGCGACTAATATGCGGTATTCAAATTTAAAAAAAAAAATGCCTCAGTATAGACAACAAAAACGTACATGAGAATAAATAACAATAAATTTACATGAGATAACATAATCAAAACGTTTAAAAACAATGTTTTTATTCGATTAAGAATTACATTGTCGATATTTCAGTAACATAAAATTAATAATAAATATTTTGTGTAAGCCACAATTTAATATATAAATAGCAACAAGTTTCGGAAGCGAAGCTTCCTTCAACAGGATACACATGAAAATATGTTTAAATTTGTTATGTATATATCTTTTTTTTTATTTTTGATATACAACAGTTCACAGAAATTATTTCTTATTAATTTTATTAAAAATCACAAAGTAATTTTACATCTATTGAAGTAAAAATTATTATTACTTAAAAGTATTCGTTATCAATAAGATAAAATGACATGACAGTGTTTAATAACTTCATGGGATATATTGATCAACAGAAAATCTTTTGCTGTGCCGAAATGTGCGTTGTTATAAAAAGAGTTGGACTTTCGCAAAAGTACCTACCTACAGTTTTTCATAACATACTTCTTCATATTATTATCAACTAACTAACTAACCATCACGCCGTTTCCCGCAGGGGTAGGCAGAGAGGACGGACCGCCAAACAACTCGATCTTGGTATACACTTCTTGCTTCAATCACATTCATACAACGCCTCATACATTCTCTTCTGTTATTCCGACTTCTGACATGACCTGACTCGAGTATTTGATTCACTTGATCGTGCCATGTCTTCCTCGGGCGTCCCCGGGTTCTTCTTCCATTCACATTCGCATCATATATTTTCCTTGCACTCCTCTCTTCGTTCATTCGCTATACATGCCCAAACCATCTAAGGGTCCCTTTCTTAATCTTGCTCACTACGCTTACATCAGCCTTGCATTCTTTGCGAATCTCAACATTTTTCACACGATCATACATGGTTTTACCACACATTTTTCTCAGAGATCTCATTTCTACAGCATTCAGTCTACTTTCATCCTTCCTCTGCGAGTTTCATGCCTCACTGCCATACATCAGGGTTGGTATAAGCACTCTATTGTGGACTGCTAGCTTCGCTTCTTTGGACAAATTTTTGTTTGCGGCAACCGCGTCCAGTCCTCCGTTAATGAAATTTCCTGCATTCACCCTTCTTTCAATATCCCTATCAGTCTTTCCATCTCTCGTAAACATACTTCCCAAATACACAAACTCATCGACCTGCTCCAAGTATTCATCATTCACAACTATGTTGCACACTGTTTTCGTACTCTCTTTTTCAAACACCATGACTTTAGACTTACTTACATTCAATATTATTATCACCTATAAATAAATCTGAAGTTAATATCTTCCAGCCCTCAAAAAAGGCACTTCCTCACTCAAATTTATTGGTTTAAGGGTATTCACTAATTAAAAATCAAACAAAATCACACACTCCTTATGCAGGTGGCAAAAAGGTTGAAATTCCCGCTTTATACCGGCCGCATGGTTCGATTTATGCAAAAAAAAAACCCACCAAAATGGCTTTAAAATTAAAATGTTTTTGGGTTGTATTCTAAAAAACTTAATTTGCTAGAATGAACGATATGACAGTATCCGAAAAAGAGTACACGAGTAAGAGATTTTGCATTTCAAACATTTTTTTAGGTCTGATGAATTTGTTTATTTAGGTTTACAAAAAGACACCAAAAAATGCTTTATTAAACCGTAGGCAGAAGTAACACATGTTCTATTCAGAGTATTTAATTGAATCATCTGCGATGTTTCCAGGTCACCTAATTTTTAATCCAAAAACACACGATTTTGCATTACTTCCCATTGCATCGCCTTAAAGGGTTTTACGTTGTTTCTTAATTATCAAACGGAAGTCAACGTCACAATGAAAAATGCACTTTAAAATATCTTTATTGCGAAGTTTCCTTGATGATGGAAAAGCATTGATATAAGATATGATGGATTGGAATTTACAATATCCAAAGAGATTTAGTAATTTACGATTGCCGAATATTATTAATATTGTACGAGACGTGTAAGACTCGCATAATAAAAACAGTTTAAATATTTGGTGTTACGCACGACTATTGTGATTTGCTAATCATCTTGAGAAAGGCGTTTGGTAGTTTCCCAATGGAGATGTCGTCGCTCCGAGCGACTAGTAGACTGTTCTTGTACGACATTGGTAGGTGGAGGTACCCAATCAAGGACGTGTTGTCAACTCTGCGATTGAAGTGAAAAGAGGCACATACCGCTATGCGTATACTTCTTATAGGGCTCCCGGCGCGGCCGAACATTATTTGCAGGTGTTGTGAAATCTCCGCTTTGTATTGCATTTTTGTTGTGCAATCTTGACTTATTTATTTATGGTGCAATATAGGCTCGTCACTCGGTGTTGTGAAATACCAGCTATTGGCTTTGTTATTAGCATGTGTTGTGCAATAATTTGTATTTGGTTATAAAGAAATATGTTTTATCTGTTTAAATTGATCCATTCTGTAGACACATTCGATACAAGTATTTTCACCTACCTTTGGCATCATCATCATTATTCTCTTTCGTTTTTAACACAGATTGTAGAAACGGAGGAAGTTTCGTTCACAGACGACGCCGTTATTATGTGCACACATAGAAATAGTGGCTGGATATAAACCGACCCTTCAATTGAAGCAAATAGTCAAATTTATTCTGTCTAACTTCAAACCATTGTTTCACTGAAGTGCCGAACGATCGTGCTGACATTCTTCAAAATATGTTTTGCTTGAGTTCTTTCCTCAGCAATGTGTTCGTCTTCACAGTAGCGGGTTCTACGTTATTCTCTTCGGTAAGTTCTATATTTTTTTTCACTGAAGAAATTGTACTTCTCATTATATGGTGGAAACTATTGAGTGAAATTTGCAAATCGTCCCTCAGGAACAATAAACAAGTGAATTGTACAATTAAGGCAATAAGTACGTTTATTATGAGTGATCGCAATATTTATTTCCCTAAACTACAAAGATTAAAGGAAAATAGTATAACGCACATTGGTAGCCCCATAATATAATCTAAACTTAAATTTGCATGCCCTACTGTAACATACAACTCTTGTAAGCCACAATGGGAACTATAGTGTAACTTTGTTTAATCATTCCATGTTGAAATAAAATATTTAGTTTCTAAGGTACAAAATATATGTTTATTTAGAATAATAATTAATCCAACTTAAGTGACTAACATTTTTTTTTATATTAAGTAAATGAAACACGTTGTTATAAACCACGAATATATTTTATTTTCACCAACCGGTTTCGCTTAACTCAAGCTTCATCAGGGTAAATGTAATAACTAAATTCTTTACATAAGGATCTTTATATAAGGATGTCTCCCGCTTACACATAATCTTTTTTCTATTGTTGTCTTCCTCAAATATTTTGTTTTGTCTCTTTTTTGTAATATATCTATTTCATTCTATTGTATTTTGTACCTATATATAACCGATCACTCTGTATTAGAATTTAGTTATTATATTTACCCTGATGAAGCTTGAGTTAAGCGAAACCGGTTGGTGAAAATAAAATATATTGGTGGTTTATAACAACGTGTTTCATTTACTTAATACAATGTCAAACCACAAAGTGATTGCTTCTTATAAAAAATAAAAAAATCTCAGGGTGTGTGCCAATTGACTGAAGGCATGGGGCAAATCATCAGTATATTATTTCTAAAATAAGTAATTGTAACCATGTATTAAGTAAGATTTGGGCGCCAAGGCGCATAAGGTGACTTTTTTTTACAGTAATTCCACATAGGAGAAATAATTTCCCTCAAGGCCTATATCATTTAGGGGGTACTGTAGGAAGCGTCTTTTAGAGGATAGAAAGGAGTGAACCTAGGTCTTGAATATACCCATGTTGTAGGAGGGAGGAAGCACAGAGGCCGGCAGATCATTCTACAGCCGAGCTGTCCGAGTCGTGGAAGCAACCCGTTCTCATGTGACAAATGTCAACCGTCTCAAATGTTGTGCGCGTGTTTTGCGTGTTTCCCGACTGTCCACCGGTGCCGAAGGGATCAATGAGGCTCGTTTCTCAGAGCATCTTCCATTAAAATACCAGTTGAATAAGGACAACATACCCACCTGACGTCTGTTCTCCAAAGATTGCAGTCTGTTTGTTAAGGTAATCTATCAAACGGACCGCCCGTTTCTGCATAGTCAAGGGTTTTTTTTAGATATTTTGGGGCTCCCGACCAGAGGTGGCTGTCAAATTCTACATTGGGGGGCACTTACGATTCGTACAAAAAATATGTTAAAATTAGGGCAGACCAGAAATCATGATAATAAATTAAATTTGAGTCACCAAGTCGCCAAGTTGAGTCGCCATTCCAAAACGCCCGCTGAGTACCACCACAGCACAGCACTCCGTAGCAAATAAGATATCTTAACTGATGATTGAATTTGTCTTCTTCTTTCTTTATGATATGGCTGGTAGCTACTGCGGTTTATGGTTGCCTGTGATAATGCATGTAACGAGGTAAATATTTTAACTCGTTACAATATGAGAAAAACGCCTGATTTAAAATAGAAGTGAAATATTCTTCTTGATTCGTTTAATGGGCTTCCATGTTTATATATTTGACCACATTTTGTTCCCTTAGAGGTAAAACTCATTAATTGCCATACTAGCTCTATGACACATAGTCACTTTTACCTCTAATGGGACGATTTATTGAAGAAACAATGGTTTAGGTCGCGCGATAACTTAGTTAGAACCCCGATCCTGGATAAAACTTTTTTTATTGTGTAATAATATTGTGTAATAATTTTTGCAAATTCGTAGGCCACCGGATAATTGAACACAAAATTGATATAAAGTCATAATAAGTAAAAAAAAAAAATGCTTAAAATTCTAACCCGTTTAACTAAATGTATATACTTTATTAATTGATAAACTAAAGTTCTTAAAAACTTAAGACAAGATTTTTGTGCATAGCGCAAAGGGTAACAATTATTATTTTTATAAACAATAATTATTAATCTAAAACACTCATCCAAATTGAAAAAACCTTCCGAGCAAAGATAAATGTCGCCGGCAGGACTCGAACCCGCACCCTTCTAATGTCCGGTCAGATGCTCTACCGTATATAGTATATACTTTAATTAACTCTTCCCGTAGTATGTTGATATAGTAAGATTTTAATGACCTTTGTTGATCCTTTAACACCATTTATCTGGACTCCGATGGAATACATCTGTACGAGTTGCCAACAGTGCCTTAATCATTATCAAGGTTGCCAGTTTGCATATAAATTTCTTAAAAAAAATTTAAATCGGTTTTAGAAAGTGTATTGTCATTGTACTAATTTGGTGATATGTAATATTGTTTCCAAACTTTTTACTTCGCTTGATCAAATTATGAACATCCATTTTAAATTGCGGCTCTTCTAGTGGTGAATATATCTAAGAAGTAGGGGGCATTTATGCTTGCATTTTAAATTACCTGAGAATTCATAACCGTCTTTCAAATGCTTTATTAATTGGTGCTTTTAGCTGAAAAGGCTCTAATGAACCTTAAACCCTTTGACGCCGGCATTAAATTTTCATTAAATATGGCTTAAACTCAAAGTGCTCCTGCAACATCATAGTCGAGCTTTCCAATTAAGCGTTAGAGCAGTAAGTTTTATTGTTGATATTTCACATCGACCTCGCTAGTAAAGGCTGTAACCCGCGCTCTGAAGGGAGCTAAAGCCTTTACCCCGACGAGCCATTATTTCAACGCAGTATTATGGAATTTAACGACTTATTCTGAAAAGAATTCCATTAGATGTGGTTTTATGGGGAGTTTTATGGTTTTAACGCTTTGTGGTGTTTTATATTTTTAATGGGTGTTCCGCTCGCGTTTTGTCGGTTATAGTTTAATGGGGAAAGGAGATTAATGATTGATCATATCAAAGACACAAAGCAACAAATGGCAGAGGAGAGGACAATAACATTATCTCTCGGGGGAAGAACGTTCTATTAACCCTAGAATGGAAGTGAGGAGTAAAATATATTCTAATTTCTTTAAAAGCTTGCTATTCACTTTGTAAATATGTTGATTTGTATATATTAATAAAGTGGTGATTACAAAGTAATTTTTTATTTATTTATTAAAAATTATTCGGTCCAACTTCAAACTAATTTTTCACTGAAGTACCGATCGATAGCGCTTAATTTCTTCAAGGTATGCTTTCCTTGAGTTTTTTCCTCTGCAGTGCATTTGTCTTCGTAGTAGAAGGCTGTGCATTTTCTCTTAGGTAACTTTAATGTTTTTTTCACTTTCAACTATTAGTTGGTAGTAACAAGGCTTCTCACGACACAATAAATGAGTGAATTATTAATATTTTTTATTAATTTAAGCAATAAATATTTTTATTATGAGTAATTGCAGTATTTAATATCATAAACGATAAAGATTAAACAAAGATAGTAGAAAGCGCCACATTTAAAATGCGAGTAAAACATACTTCTCGCTTGGATTAATGGGCTAAGGAAGAACGCTTCCATTGTAGGGTTGATAGCTGATGAAAGTGATGAGTGTCTGGCGGTGAATTTGTATACCTAAATTATATTAGGTACAATACGAGCATGCAAATATAAAAATAAAACATCCAGTCCTAAAGCGTTCCCAACTGATCCCCGAGACCTCGTCTCCACGGTCAAATTCAGAGCGCATCAATCTCATATCCCTTTTAAGTCTTTGTACGAGAATTTACTTTGTTTCGGAACTCTATTGAAGCCCTAGTAGAACTGGAAGCCTATGCTGGTTCTATAATTTTATAGATATTTTCGAGTCCTAAAATTCATTTTATGAATACTTTCCAGTCCTAAAAATTATAAGTATTTCAATAAATACCAACTCTTGTTCTGCCACCAATCTTCTAATAAATGTAACATCAATAGAAAAGGAGCAACAAATAACCATGTAAAACCATCATCTCTATAAATAAATTTTCTAATAAAACTGTGTTCATCTGAAGCGACCTGCCAGGTAAGTGTGTTTTTCTGTATCTGTTTGTACATAATTAGTTAAGAAATATTTGTACAGCGCCCTTGAGGTGATTTTTCACAAAAACGGCGCTATACAAATCATCCAATTATTATTATTTTAAAGAATAATTCGTTATCCTCTCCAATTATACGACATTAAAATACAATGAGTTGATTTTTCGAGCGTCCTTGAGGTAATTTTTCACAATAACGGTGCTATACAAATCATCCAATTATTATTATTGTGGTTTTATTATCACAGTATTATTAAAAATTATAAGTGTATCACAAAAAATGGAGTTTGTTATGATTTACTTTAACACGTGTAGTTTTTTTAGAATTTAAATGACTTATCTGATATTTCTGGCTTTTGGCGTAGGTACTTTACAAACATCGCAATTTCGTTAATTCGTTTCATTTAATAGCATTATTATGTGGTAAATGCCCTATTAAACGGCCTTAAATTTTGACGGCCTCCATGGTCGAAGGGTAAGGCTCTCGACTACGAATCCGAAGGTCGCGGGTTCAAATCCCGGCGTGCGCAAGTAAATTTTATTTAATTAATTTGTTCTGTTTCACAATTAATTCATTTAAAAATAATATGTAGTACACTTGCGCATGTTTCAGAGTGGAAGATACTCTCAGTATCGCCCTGGCGAAAGACCACTATTCAGAATTGAAACGTTGCTTGAAATGGCTTTAAGCCGTGTTTGGTGACCAGATCTGAATAGCCAGGTATTTTCCCACCTTCCTCTTCCCCTTCTACTTCCCCTTCCCATACCTTCAGCCTCACAACAATCCCCAATTGGGAGGTCATTGCCCTCTCATTCCTCAATTGGTTCAGTCTTCTCTCCCCGCTCCGCTTCTGTGTCGATTATTTTAATTATTTCAACACCAATTTATCATTTCAATGATATATCTACGTGCTTGAATTTTGGAAACATATAAAAAAATAATAATTGACACTTGCAATAAAAAAACAACGCGGAGACAAGTTTTTCAAGCGAATTCTGGTCCGCTATAATTTTATTTTGAAGAATATTCCGGTAAAAAGGACTGACCTAGATAAACATCATTGTTTGCCTTATTATCCGTGCAAACCTCTCCAAACCACACGAGTGCAGAAACTGTAGCGCAGGGATGAAATATTCTGTTTGCGATAGGAAAAGGGGGATGAGTTAAAAAAGTCTAGTTTTGAATTAAGATGCAAAGCCATTGGCCTAAATTTCAGAAGCAGGTTTTTTGAATTAAAGCAAAGAAAGACAATAACATTTATTAATTGATAAACTAAAGTTTTTAAGATAAGATTTTTGTGCATAGCGCAAAGGGTAACAATTATTTTTATAAACAATAATTATTAGCCTGAAACACTCATCCAAATTGAAAAAACCTTCCGAGAAAAGATAAATGTCGCCGACAGGACTCAAACCTGCACCCTTCTGATTGCCGGTCAGATGCTCTACCGTTGAGCTACGTCGGCTTATCGCAAATCCGCCAGGTTAATCAATATATACTAGTGTTTCATTCAATAATTACTGTTTTTATTATATTTATTACATTTATCTTTTCTCGGAAGGTTTTTTCAATTTGGATGAGTGTTTCAGGCTAATAATTATTGTTTATAAAAATAATTGTTACAATAACATTTTTTCAGTGTCGGTTATCCACAAATAAATCTTTAATTGATGTAATCCACTTATCAAGTCGTTCAGTGTTGTTGAATACAAAATGATGGACTCAATTTGCAGCGCTATATTAAATGATTTTTTAAAAAGAAATATGAATGTTCCCGGATTACGAATAATCCACAAATAAATCTTTAATTGATGTAATCTACTTATCAAGTCGTTCAGTGTTGTTGAATACAAAATGATGGACTCAGTTTGCAGCGCTATATTAAATGATTTTTTAAAAAGAAATATGAATGTTCCCGGATTACGAATAACCTGACAATATTTGAAAATCTCCTATTACCATCACAGTGAGCGGAAAATGTTGCTTTTGATATGGGGGACTTAGCGAGCCAAGGAATTGAACTGACAATGCCTGGGTGTGATCCAAACGCGATGCCAACTCAGCCACTGATATGTGAACGATCTACATAGCAATTGAAAGTAGACACATTATTGTCTCACAATATTCACACAAAATGCGGCAAAGTAACAAATGCACATACGTTTGCAGTAAATCCATTATCTAAACTCAATTACAGAAAGCGTCAATTAATTTACCGTAATTTAGGCGCTAAGTATGTGAAGTTTATTTATTCAAATGTTATTGTTTTGGACTTTAGTAAGTATTTTTTTTTATTTATATCACGTGTTTCGAGGATTATTAAAGGAACTTTAAGGATGACTTTAATGATTAATTTTTGCATATTCGATAGTGAATCTATGGCCGAAAGTGTTGCACCTTCCCATCCAAATATTCCATATTCGATAATGTGATGAATGTTCGATGCATGAAAAGTAATTATTGTGTTTCAAAATAATCGTAATTATGTTTTTAACAAAAATATAAACAATTCCTTCATTGCTCTTGCATCGCCGTTGGAATCATCCGCCCACGAACGTGGAAAACACACTGCGATGAATGAACATTGTTTGTGGAAATATGAAATTCATGAGAAAACATTTTATGTGGATTGAATTTCAGATCCGATCTGTTCCGGCGGTGAACTCCGTGGACGAAACTGACTACAGACCACCTTCTTATGTTTGCTCATCTGAACACGTGTGAAGGGTCCTCAATCTCCAAGATATACCGGTTCGACCTCTGCCAAAATCAACATCATCAGACCACTTTCGAGGATCGGTATTTAAGTCTTGGATTAAACCTTCATAAAATTGTGATAAGCCTCTTGGGTTTGAACATAGGGGTGGTGAGTTCAGTATCTGGCACGGGCAGAAAATGTTGTGATTATTTTATCTGGGTTGCAATATATTTTTTTTTATAAAATAATGTAAATCAAATTTAATAATGCTATTATTAAGTTCTGAGAGTATTTTTCGTTTTTATTATTGTGACAGATGTTTCGGCGTTCGAGGCCATTTTAAACTGCAGTTAATCCACATTGCGAACACTTATTTATATGATTTTATTAACTCCCACCCCATTCTAATTTGGTCGGGTTTTAAAGAAAAAGATTTATTATCGGTTGAACCGATTTTGTTAGAAAACAATTAAAATTCTAAATTCTGTGAGGTTTTCAGATTTACAATGTGTTTCCTCGCATTTAACTGATAATGTTTTATTAATTGATTTAAATAAATGTGCTGTATTGTTTTGATAATGTGAACATACTTGAGAAGCGGTGAATATATAATTTTCCTGACTTTATTAATTAATGTTATATTAGGATCATTTGTTCGTTTATTAATTTCTAATTGTTCGTTAAATTTAACCTAAGGCCCTTTATGTCTATATGTAAGGATTTAGGATCATTGTTGTCAAGCGCGACGTGATTATTTACTAAGGGATGCCCTGCGAATTTTGAATACCTATGGAATAAAGATTGATACCGTCATTCCGAATGCAATACCACGTATGTGACAATTATTCCGAAAGTGAGAATGCTATTCGATTCGCAAATCATTTATGTTCCTCCACAGAATACCGAATTAATTGTTAAAAGGTTCGTTGTTTTCCAATAATTGTTACAAAAAAAAATTGTAAGCTGGGTGTAATATTGTAGGATGAAAGTAAAACTATGTTTACAAATTAGATGCGTATACGATTTCCAAGTACAATACCACACAAGGGGCAATGTTTTTTCTCTTCTGAAGAATTTTTTTTTGTTACATTCGCAGTATTGCATGCCTAACGATGGAATGTATTTTATTGAAAACTTTATCGATGCTTATTAGCCACATTGTAATATTCAATCATTGAAGATACTTATTAATAAATCTCATATCTCATAGAGAAAGAAAGTAGAAAGTTACAACAAAAAAAAATGGAAAATAATTGATAATTATGATTATATAATTAAAATTTAAAAAAAAAAACACGCTGAAGGGTGTTTTATTTTGTAATTTATTTTACTTTATGCGAGTACCGCAAAAGAATCAAGTTCTCCAAACCGTTAGATGCAAGTGAGACTATGGGATCCAAAATTGGGGTATGTTGTGAGGCTTAAAGTAGTGGGGAGAAGAAAGAGATGGGAAGAGAGGAAGGTGGGGAAGTACCAGGCTATTCAGATCTGGTTAACAAATGGTGGTCTTTCACCAGGGTGATAATGACAGTATCTACCATTCTGGAACGTGCCAGAAATATAATACATATTATTTTTTATAAATAAATTGTGAAATAATATAATTTGATCAATTAAAATTTCCTTGAGGACGCCAGGATTTGAATAGCCAAGGATCGTAACCACCCATCCACGGAGATTGTCAAATTAAATAAATGGATTTAGTGATTTCTTGCAGCCATTTAGTGCATATTTTAATTACAAGTGGCATTTTAAAATTATTTTAAAACTAAACAAGTATGTAACTTTATTTATTCCATTTATCTGTGTGAATAATTTCTCCTTTTTGAAGTTGGCTGATAGGGAATACAAAATGGGTGAAATATTAATCCTTAGACTCACTTTTATCACTAAGTATAATACTTGGTGCAGGATTTCTGCAATCCGTTATTGTATTGGAATTTGTTAAGTACGTGTACCAAATGTAGAATTCTTCAAGTATGACGTAGCATCGTATTTTTCTTTTGATTTTTTTTAAAGATTCTTTGCACACTTTACTCAAAGTTTTAAGCAATGGCTGTGGTCTCGCCCGCAAATATTCATAATTGATTAGGTTGCATCTCTATGATCGTAATTATACTGATCGGAAATGTTTGGATTTTAATTTCAAATTTAAAAACCTTCACTTTCATTCCGTTCACTCTATCACGTTCTTCATTCATTTGTTGGATGGTGTTCTTTCACCAGGGCGAAAGTGAAAGTATCTACCACTCTGGAACGTTCCGCATATATACTATTAGTAATTTAAATCAATAATTTGTAAGCTAACACAAATTTTTCAAATTAAATTTACTTGCGCACGATGGGATTTGAACCCGCGATCTCTGGATCTGTGGATCGTAATCACGCAACCAATGAGGCCGTTATTTGAAATTATGGAGAGGGGGAAGGCGAATTTACATGGGCTTATTTCTAAATTATATTAATAGTTGTTAAATTTAAATACGATATCGATAAAGCTGACGGAAAGCAATACATTGGAATTAGCTTAGTTGGTAGAACACTAGTCCCGGATGGACCGAGAGGTTCTCAGTTCGACTTTTTTAATTTCTTTTTTTTTTGTTTCATATTTCATTTGAGATTTGTTCAAATTCTCTTCAATGATTAAATACGTATTTTGTAGGCATCTTGGTGATAGACCGCTAAGAATCGAAACGTTGCTTAAAATGGCATTAGCCGTGTTTTGTGACCAGATCCATCGGAGGTTGATTATCATCGGGGCGATCTTTGCCCTGCAGGCTGTAACCCGGACTACGTTCTTCCTTATCCTTCCCTCCTACGCTTCATCGTTTCATATTATGCATTCTAATTTTAAATCTCTATGTTCATAGAATGACATTTATTTCCTATTTCGAACTCACTCACCGACAGTATGTATTGGACAAGTGGGTGCTGATACAAACACCGCAATATCAATAGGAAAACAACGACACCTTGATCCCTGATGTTTTTCAGCTGGATTCCACCTTGTAGAGGAGGCTGGAGTTTATACAGGAGTTTGGAAGATAGTCAATAAAAACCGGATTGTTTTCCAGATATATTTGTTTATTTTTTTAAAATGCCATATGTGTATGATTCATACAAGGATTCTTATGGGTTTATTGTTTTAGCTTTCTCCCTCACGGGTTGTCAAGTAACCTACATAAGCCGGGCGCAGAAAGAAAGCATGGTACCACATTGGTGTTATATTTTTCGGCATATTTTTTTGTACAGCGCTTCGAAAAATGCGATTGATCTGACCGTGGTCTTCAACTGCGCTTCGACCGGTCAGTGGTTGAGTTAGAATCGCATGTAAACATGTAAAAACACAAGCAACATCTTTGGCTTAACGTGATGGTAGTACGCGATTTTCAAATATTGTCTGGTTACTCGTAACCAGGGAACATTTGTCTTTCTTTGAAAAAAAAAACGCTGAATAGACAGGTATTTACAGTCTTCCTTGCTTCATCTCCTCCTTCCCCTCTCCATTTCTTTCAGCCTCACAGCATACCCAATTTAATGGAGTATTATATTTATAACAATTAGTATATTTTTTTGGACAGCACTTAAATGTCGGCTGTTTTTTTTATTGGAATCTCGGAAGGTTATTACAGAAAGTCATTGCTTTTCACAACAACAGACGTAAACAACGAAAAAATCTTTTCGAGTACGTAATCCTAGAGTTATTTAGTATATACCCCACCTATGTTGAGGACTCGCGAATTTAAAGTAACACGTTTAAGTCCCTTTAAAGCAATCATTTGCAAGCTTTCAATAACAACAACATCGAATTTCCAGGAATCATCGGCACAACAATGGAATTACCCAGAAAAACTGTTCTCTACGTCATATTGCGATAATCCTTGGAATTTTTAATCCACATTTGAGTTCCATCAACCATATTGATGAAATGAAAACGGTTTTTTTTTGTATTTTTGACCCATTTCAGCATTTCGGATTTAATTTTTGTCACTGAACGTAGGTTGAACCGTTTTTCTCTTTGCCCATGTCGTTCGGTGAATTATTTTTTGCGTAATTCAAGCGCACGGTTCGTTTCACAAAGCGAAAATTCCACGTGTTCTGACACAATTTACATCAGCTCGTATTCTGGTAGCAGTTTTGCTTCTTCAGGTTGCAGTGGCGTGCATTGCTCTGTGACCAAAGTTAGGCTGTGTGTTATTTTGAACAGATGTCTCTATTCAAAATGTAAATGATTTGTTAATTCATTTTTCACCCACAGATGACGGCAGCGAAAAATAACTTTTTTCATGTTAGTCTCTAACCTTACGGCAGTTTTGGAAACTAAAAAAATATCAATTTATGAAAAGAGTCAAACCTCTAGTGGGGGGATAATATTATGTTCCTAATTTCAAAACGAACCCTTTTTCATTATGCAAGAATTACTAGCGGTGAAGTGTTGCTATTTCATAACATTTGGTGACAGCGGTATGTGAAGGCGTGGCTTTGCGTAATGTATTCCGCAAAAAAAAATAGATTGATGAAATTAAGTGTATTGCCATAAGTCAGGTTGCAATTGAAAAGTAGAAATTTGTCAAATAGAAATAGTTTATCAATGAAAAACGATTCAGATATAAATAATATTTAAAAATTTGAAAATTATGTTTGGAACAGAGATCGTCACAGTTTAAAAAAAAGTCACTTTTTATTAGGGTCGGCTCAGCTTTTTAGCCTTTATGAACTGCACGCTAATGTTAGATTGATACACTAAACTATGCAGTCAGCCAAAGGCGGGGAACTGTAGAACTGAAGAACTTTTCTTTTTTTTTATTTCAGGGGCAAACATTCATTTGGAGCAACAATATTATTATCAATTATGGTAAGCGCAGATTCAGCCTTAAAAAAATTTCGCTCCAACTAACGTCTCAATTAAAATAATTTATTATTTAAAAATTATATGAACAAAATTATCAATGAAAGGCGTTTTTACAGCCACTATATTAATGCAAATAAACATTATACGCCAAGATTTAACATGGTGCTTAAAAATAAAATAAAAAGTAGGTGCTTTTTATACTGGCAGCAACAAAACATGCCGTTTAAAATATGTCAATATCTGAATTGATTCTGTGCACCAACAAGATTGCCTTCCTCATATTATTATTTTTTTCAATTATTTTTACATTTTTAACTATATTCCTAGGTACCTACTTTCATCGCCTATTATTTTTTTTAATGTTTGTAATTTTTCTATTATTATGTTATAATTTTTCTATTCTTGAAATTATTTCTCAGTATACTGTGTATCAATAATAATAATAATAATCGGATGATTTTTATAGCGCCGTTTTTGTGAAAAATCACCTCAAGGGCGCTGTACAAATCTTACTTCCTATTCTTACATCATTCCTATATTACATCTATTACATTTTTATTTTTTTTGACAGGCTATCATTACACACTATTTATAGACCATATAAAGAGATGCAGTTAAATTATCAAAATTAAATACGGCTTGGTCTAAGTTTTCATACATGTTTAATTGAAAAAAAAGAAGCTAACTGTATTTATTCCTTACGATGAGGAAAGCTTTACTTCCGAATCATGGTGATATTTATATATTTAATACAGATTTAAACAAAACATTTCTCAATCATTTTAGTAAAAATGACACCACAAAGTGATTCTGCATTTATTGAAGAAATGAAGAATATTAATCCATCAAATACACGTAAAAATGTTAACCCATTGTCCAATTCTTCAACTAATTACCTCTAATCCCAGTGTTCCAGATCTTCCAATTGATATTCCGAGACGCCTCTTGATTGGGAAATCGATTCAAATCCTCTCCGTGGTAAAACTCCTCAGTAAAATAAATCACTGTATATCTACCAGAAGCCCACGTGGCTGATTGGGCGCTCTTACAAACAGGAAAAAACGTAAATAAAAATCCTTTATGGTTCCATATTAGTGACAACTTACCACAATAACTAAATCAATTAACTTTTTGAGAATGAAATTTTATATGAAACCCACCAACAAAACATAACACAAATCCCAGCATCCGGACCTTCCATACGAGCAGAGTACTCAATTGATATTCCGAGACGTCTCTTGATTCGGAAAGCTCGACTCAAATCCTCTCAGAGATAAATCTCCCCAGTAGAATAAAACACCGTATACCAGAAGCCCACGTGGCCGATTAGGCGCCCTTGAGGGATGATGTACGACCCCTATTTGTCGGAATAGGAACTTGGGATCGTGACGAAGCATTTAATGGTTTCCTGTCGGATGTGACATCGTTCAAATATCTAGGGTTTGCAATGGAACAGGTTTTAAATTTTATGTAAAATGTTAATGGATTAACTTTAATTGCATAGAATTGGAATATAACGTCGCAAAAATGAATAATGTAAGTTAGTATTTATTCATGGATTAATCTTGATTTCGGATCTTTAAAATGGATCTAGTCTGTATGGAGTAATATTTATTGATTTTAGGTTTGATGTTGTGAGATTCCGATTTGTTTAAGTCGAACTCAATGTATGAAGTGTTCAAAATGTATGAAGCGCGGTGAATAAATATGTTTTGTTTTGACTTAGTGTTATATTGTGGGAGACTTGATGTGTGGTTTTGTGTAGTTTGTCTGTTAGGCACTCTTAATTGAATTCGTTTACGTAGTTCAGGACAATACATCACAGAGATGGCTCTTTTTTTTGTAAAAATAGTACATCTGCAGAATTAATACGGCTTTCCAGTGACAAAATTCCAAAAAATGCGGCTGACACCTCACGACTCAGATTGGATGATACCCCCGAAAACCAAGGTATTGTAGAAAACAATTTCGCACTTTCTCAATCCTGTCCGTGTACGATATATACCGGGGATTCCAGACTGGAGGCATACTACAAAGAACTGGGCACATACGCAAAGTAGAGCATTCCCATACCGTTTTCATTTTTTTTAAATGCCTTGCGGTTTCTGAGTACAAAAAGTACCTTAGAAACATCAAATTTGTACAAATAAAATTTTAAAAAATGACTGATGGAAAAAGGAATTGTAACAATCCATAATACATTTAATATTTAATTGAATATTAAAATTGTTAATAGTCAATTAATATTTTTATTTTTGTTTTTGTAAATACTGATATCTGATAAATTTATTTTCATATTAATAACTACACTTGTAAGATTATTTTTTTCTTATTAACTGTTAATATATATTTTTTTTATATCTTACTATTTTATTTTGTTTATTTATATTTACAAAATATAGTTTTTTTAATTAGTACTTCGTAATAATTTTAAATTTTTCAATTACTTCACATTTTTCTATTCAAATACTCACCTACTTTCATCAATTACTTTAAATTTTTAAAAAAATGTTTGTTTTCTTAATTTGTTCAGTTTTCTTATTATTTATCTATACTTGCCACTCTTTTTAGTAGGTAAATTGTTTATTCTGAAGAGGGGAGCTTTGCTTCTGAAATATGTAGATATTTACATATTAAGTACAGTGGTTTTAAACAAAGAAATGATTAATTAATGAATTAAAAAATATACTTAGTATTCACCACTTTAAATATACATCGATATCTACATGTTTCGAAAGCGATGCTTTCATCGTCAGGAATATGTAGATATTAATGTATATTTATAAATTGGTGAATAATAGGCATATTTTTAAATTCGTTTATTAAAAATGACCCCAAAGTTAATACCAATCAAGTAAATTTTATTTAATTCATTTGTGCTGTTTCACAATTAATTCGTTTAAAAATAATATATACTACATTTGCGCACGTTCGAGAGTGGAAGATACTCTCAGTATCGCCCTGGTGAAAGACTACCATTCAGAATTAAAACTTTGCTTGAAATGGCTTTTAGCCATGTTTGGTGACCAGATCTGAATAGCCAGGTATTTCCTCATCTTCCTCTTCCACTTTTCCTTCCCTTCCCCAATACCTTCAGCCTCACAACATTAGATGCCATAGTCTCACTGTCTCCAGACGGTTTACACCAGTTGGGACTCTTGTGCGGTATTCATATAAAAAAAAATTAAATTATTATAAAAAATAAATTAATTAATATCTTTCGAAAGTTTACAGAATCAGAAAAGGTCCACCCTTACAAACTTGTGCTTTTTTAATGCCCTTTCTCAGGACGATGAAAACAAAGTACAGTACAGTAAAAGTGCTGCTGTGATATATATACGTCCCAGGAATTACGGTATTATTACTATAATGCATCTACTTTATACCTTCTGACGCTTCTGGGAAACTTCTATGAATTATTGTAAAACTGAATGGTTGTGGGCGAAATTATATTTGTTGGGAAATTTCGATTGAAGCCAAAATTAGAGCATGAAATACTGACTACTCGCTGCGTAAACTTATTACTTAAAGAACATGTGAGATATCTAAAAAATAACAACCTTTCTGAATTCGCTTACCACATAGTTTTTATAAAGATACTGGCATAAATATTCTTAGAATTAACAATATGGATATAATCAATAATCATAAAAATCTCTCTTACACTCTTATTATATTCCCTTTCTCCACACCGTCTATCTCTTTCTCTTCCCTCCACTCAATATTTACCTCTCCTCGCGGTCACTCCTCCGCCCCCACTCCAACACCTAATGTATTGACCGTGATTATGTAATGGTGGTAAGTTTGTATATATTTAATTTTTAATTATTAATAATTTTTATTGAGATTTAAAAACCTAATTGTTGATATTTAATCATTGAAGAAAATAATATTAACATAACCTAAATGAAAAATGAAACCGGAAAAAACAACAGAAAATAAAAAGATTTCAGTCGCACTCGAACCCAGAACCTGAAATGTATTCTTTTCTGTTGTTTTTTTCGAGTTTCATGTTTCATTTGGGTTATGTTAATATTATTTTCTTCAATGATTTAGTATATATTTATCCCTGAAGAAGAAACGGTAATTACAAAACCGGAGGAAAATACTCAATTAAAATGGTGTTATACTAAGTGACCAAACTTTATTTTTATTATGAGCACAAAGCACCACAAAGTATTAGCTGTTTACAATAGTGTTATTACTTATTTGCATTCAAAGCTCCATTTTTTAAACTATTTTACCTATTTACTTTGCTCAACGTAATATTTCTCCAAGGTTTCGTTCTGTTGTCGGAAAACAAAATAATATTTTGATTCTGCAACATTTTCCTAAACGAATAAACGTTTTGTACACCTGTTAACACACCCGCGGTTGCCTTTCGACTGTGAAACCGCAAAAGGGAATACCCAGACTTTTGACAAAACAATTTTTTTTTTTTTTGCTGACATTTTCTCTGGCAAAAAATACATTACGGCACAAGGAAAGAAAACTCATTAGGTTTCGTTTGTGGAATTATTTTTTTTGTTTAAAAAAAAATACTTTTGTTCACCTTGACGGTTTTGAGAACAATCATGATGGAGAAATACAATAATTTAGAATCCCAATCCATCCCGTCATTTCTATCGGTATTATACTTCGACTTCTAAGAACTGTCAATATCAGCCTCAAATAATTAGATTGGGGTAGCCGTAGCTCAGTTCGCATAGAGCGTAGGTCCCTGATAGACCATGAGGTCATGTGTTCAAATACCAGCTGCTACCGTTACCTTTTTCTTTTCTGTGTATTTTCTGTTTCGTATTTCGATTTGGGAGTTGTTAATCCTATCTTCAATTAATAAAAAATATACATACTCGTATATCGCATCGCTTTCGAAACACGTTGATATGTATATATTAAAAAAGTGATGATTACTAAGCAAATTTTATTTAATTTATTAATTATAGTGCCACAAAGTGAATACCAATCGTTTGAGGAAATTACAGAACATATTCGTCTTTATTTTAATCTACCCATCAATTGCATCAGTGAAGAACAATTGATGTATTCCGTTGTAATTCCTAACCTATTATTCATGTTTCTTCAAAATTTATGTTGGACTCGCTCGATAGACTTTTCATGAAAATTATAATAATACATCAAATAAATATGCGATTTTTTACTTATATGAGACATCTATTGAATTTTTAATAAAATTCTAAAGAATATTCAATTTTTAATTTTTAATTATGTTATTGAAGTTTAAAGACCTCATTGTAATATATTAATTTATAATTAAAAATTAAAAATTGATCTCCTTAGGTATTTTGAATTCCCAGAATTCTCAGAAATTATCGATCATGTAATGTTATATTGCTTTATATTGTTCAAACATTGATTACTGACTTCGTTTGTTAACCACTACCTTATTAAAAACCTTCTTAGAATCATTCACTGAAATGCTATAGCTTACACTTGAAAATGTAGAACCCCCAAGGCTTAAGATATTCATAAGATTATATTAGGAATATTATGATCAATTTTCCAATATTTTGATAAATTTTGGAATATTATATTTACGTTTTTTTTAAAGAAAGACAAATATTCCCTGCTTACGAATAACCTGAAAATATTTGAGGACTTAGCCAGACGATGAATTGAACTGACGACGCCTGGGTGAGACCCAAACGCGATGCCAACTCAGCCATTGACTGGTCAATTGATGATCATTTGATTTTATCAAAAAAAAAATTCTCGAGTAATCGAAACAGTGGTATGATAATGCTATGTGGGATTTTTTATTTACTACTAGCTCATGTGTACCCGGTCTTGCTCGGGTTTTTTTTTTAATAAAGTTACGAAGTTGTGATTTCTTGCTTGTCGTCTGGGTGCCATAATTCATTTGATAGCGAAAGTAATGTCTTGCGACGACTATTACTAAAAAGAAACAACAAATAGACCGTGTTTTGCAAAACATTAACTCTTATAAAAAATATATTAAATATTCTATAAAAAACACTGAAATAGATATTTTTTCTTATAAGTCTTAACAGTCGGTATTATCCTTTAGACAGAATTCTAGCTTGTTCTCTTTTGTTTAAATTTTAATGTGAGACTTTTAAAATTCAACTCAATTTTTCACCTGTTGCTGGTACCAACAATGTATTATTCTGCTCAATGCCTTATTTTATGTTATCATTTTTTAATACACCAATAAATATACATTTTTACTTTCAAAATATTAATATCATACTTGTGTGTGATTTTAAAACTCCCACTAAAAACTAATTATACTTATGTACGTACTCGTATATGTGATAATAACAGTAAATTCTGCTTAACTGAATGAAATGTTTTTTGTTTGTTTCTTATTATCACTCTATGTTTCATATTTTATCTTACTTATATTTGCTACCACTTTTAAGAAAATGATTAACTTATTTTTTGTTTAAAATGAAAACTTTCACATAAGCCATAGAAATGTGATAAAAACTATAATAATACCCCCACACAGGTTTTGCCTTTGTGGGATTTTTTTGTTTATATATTTAATTTAACCATGTTTTTTATATTTTTAAACTCTTTCAAAATGTAATTATGTAACAAAAATTTTGAATAAAAAAAAATTAAAAAAAATTCATCAAAAATTTTTTTTTTCAAAATGTATCTACATAATAAAATTCTTAAGCAGGCACCTACTTGTGTTTTCCATTTTGAAAATATTCTACTCGAATAAACCTTCTTTTGAAAATGTTATCTATGGCTTATTCCTTTAAAAATCTTATTCCTTTGATAATGTTATCTCTGGCTAACCAGAGTGTTATATCTATGGGTTAACCTAAATAAAACATGACAGGTTCAATGTTTTTCATACTCATTTTAAAACGTTGTAGCAACAGTTTTACATATTGGATTTCATTCTAACTACTGTCTAAACCTTCTCGGTACTAATAAGAACAAACTATGCTATTTTCAGCAAAACCGAAATATAAATTTTTGAGGAAACCGAGGACAGACGATGAAGATTTTATTCGCCCATGGGACTTTTACATTAAGTGGTTACAATTTTCAATAATTACAATTCGTAATAAAAAACTGATTGCAAACAAATATATGGGAGAGAGGGATGTCGAAGAGTTATTATTTATTAATTCAAAATAATTATAGTATTATTACGCAATACGATAAACATAATGTTTTTAAATAGAAAAATATTTAATAAATATTTTATAAATTTACATAGGCTCAGCATTTATCAAAATATAATCAGAAATATTACTTTTTCTGACCGTTCCATTGTATGTTTTACAAAATATTTAAAATACAAATACGATTTTTAAATCCGCATTACAAAAAAATAATGTTTTTTTTTTTTTAAATGCGGATTACAAATTTTTGGTTACGTTTATTCACAAAAACGCGAAGACAAATTTATAAAATATTTAATAAATATTTTTCTATTTAAAAAAATTATGTTTATCGTATTGCGTAACAATACTATCATTATTTTGAATTAATAAATAATAACTCCAACGTCCCTCTCCCCCTTATATACAAGTATTATTACTAGGATAATAAATCAAGTCCTTCCGTTGCCAAGTTAAAAAAATTATTTCCAATCTCAAGATGACACCCCAGCGTAACCATACTATTTTAATAATTTAATAAATTCTCCTTGGACATCTTTAGAATACTATTTTATGTTTTAAATTAACATATTATCATTCATAATTTATTGTGTTCGAGTTTATTTTGTGGAACTTCATTTTAATTTAAAGACTTAAACAATTTATAATAGCTAATATTTTTTTAAAGAAAAAAGGACGTCTTCTAATCGTTATACTAGTTTCAAAGGTGTTTTTTCAAATTGCTTATAATTTTGTATTTATGGGTTGTTTCCTTTTGCCGTTTCATGGCGGATTTCATAAACTCCTTTGCCAGTTTGCCTGGAATATAGATATTTTATTAGACTCACTGCGGGGTTTTTTCCCCAGCGATATATAATTCATAGGATTGTGCTTAGAAAAATAAAATTACCTTTTCTGGAGGCACATGTAATTTATATTTTTATTGCAGTTCCTCAGAATGCTATTATATGCATTTTGTAGGATTTATTTATTTATCTCGAGTTTATTAAGCCTTTTTTGATTTGTTCATGAAACTAAATTTTTGCAGTAAACCAAACCGTTAACTTAACCCTGGATTTGAAGCGTTCTTCCTCATCCCATTAATGGAAGCAAGAAGTATATGTTACTCCCATTTTAAATGAGAGGATTTTATCCTGTCCTTGATTGACTTTGGTCGTTTGGGGTAACAAATATTGCGATCACTTGTAATAAACATATTTATTGCATTGATTAAAAATTTACAAAATTCAATCGTTTATTACTTTTAAGTGTTTATTGCCAGGCACCGTTATAATTAATATTTATGAACCTAGCAATACTAAGAACACAGCTACAATTTTACAATTTGTAGCTCTCAGCATTTCTCTGAAGTAAAAACATTAATTTCGTGCTCGGTTCGTTCCTCTGAATCATTTATGTGTAGACTACTCGTATGTGGGAACTGCTCGCATCCCTCTTTCCTCCCCTATTTAGTCCGGGTCTCTTCGAGGCCCGCAATAATGAATATAGCTTAGTACAAACTCTTCCTCAACCGGTCTCACAACGCAGCCAAGCCGGGTTGTGATAATATAGTTCCCCTGTCCCATAGAACAAAGAAGAACAGAAGAAATGTGGGCATACATTGTCACAATAAAATTTTATTTTCGATTAAATGAAATAACGATATATGGTGTCACTAAGTGTGAGAGAGATAGAGCACGTGATGAATAATGTATTTTCATAGTGTCTCTCAGGGCTAGAACCAAAAGATACTAAGTCAGTGGCTACAATGGGTTTCATTCTAAACGACATGGAAGGTATTTCTATTTTGTATTATCTTTTTAACGCCATATTCGTACACCGCACAAAGCGAGGCACTTTTGTGAGGTGTTACATAATTATTATTTTAAATACCTTTAATCATTGAACATAATATTAAAAATCCCCGAAATAAATTATGAAACACAAAAAAACACAGGAAAGAATAAGATAGCGGTAGCAGCTGGGACCTTGCATTCTAATTCAACTACTCTAATACGTTCAATCATTTTTATTGGTATCATACGTCGATTTCTAAGAACTGTTAATATCATCTTCAATGAATTCTCATATATTTTTGGCTGCTACCTTTTTTATTATGACTACAAGATTCTACCCAAATTTATTTGTAATTTTTAAATACTGTCCCGGATATAGTGTTCGCGTCTTATCTTATTTTTTTGTATTCCTTTTCGTGTTTCATTTTTACAGTTGTTAATATTTTCTTCAATGATTAAAAATATATTACAATGAGCTTTATAAGCTTCAATAAGTTATTCCAAATTTATTTTTTCTAATTCACGTTACGTTAATTTTTTTGATGTTTTTGCGTGATAAGTCAAAATCGTCCTATCACGTAAATCTATCTTAAGGAATTAAACAGTATTTTTTTTTATTCACGTTACGTCAACAATGCTGGTGTTTTTTTCGTGATAAGTCAAAATCGTCCCATCACATTAATCTATCTTGATGAATTATACAGTATTGATTTATGTTTTTAATCATAACTTATAAAACATTTTTTGAGTTTTGACATTACGAAAATTAGATAGCTTTTCCGTCAACTATTTTAGTTTATTCACACTGGCCGAAAAAACTCATCATTTAAACCATCTGTGTTCTCCAGAACATCGAATAAGGTATTAAAACAAGTTGGGGCCATATACAATAGAAACAACGGATATGTATAACTTTTATCGACTCCGCCAATTTAATAATCAGTGCAGTTTGGTCGTAGCTCGGCGACAGTCGGCACTCTTCCATGTCATATCTCATTTTGTTTCCATTTTCTATGGAAGTGGCTCATCTTATTCATTTTAATACAATGGTGTTTCCTATCCACTCTACGGCTACAGCTAAAAATATCTTTTTCATTTTCTTAAAGAACTTCAGAAAAGATTCTATGTAATGACATAAGAAGGGTAGGTTCAAAATGGAAGACAGACGAAAACTTTATTAAAGGAATTGTTTATTTTCATTTTTTATATGGGTACTCGATTTCATAGAACATAGGCTACTCCAGTAGTGTTGTACCTGTCGTAAGAATTTTTTTAGGCTGTTGATCAGAAAAGACATATTTTTTTTTATATATTGTCTACGTAGTTTAGTGATTAAACCTAACATTATTTTGATCGTCGAAGGTTTGATATCAGTTTCTTTTATACGAATACCGCACAAGAGTTCCAACTAATCGGAGCCACTGGAACTATAGCATCCTCAATTGGGGTATGTTGCAAGGCTGATAGAAGTGCGAAGGGGGGGGGGGGGGGAGATCTGGTCACTATGCACGAATAAAGCCATAGAATGGTTTATTTCATCAAGGTAATGCTGAGAGTATCTATTGGCGTGGAACGTATCGCAAATAAAATATATATTTTAAATATTATAATTGTAAAATAATATACATAATTTTTTTTAAAACACCAATCGCTTACTTATGTAACATGAATTTAATATGTTTTAAAGCCAACTGGTTTCGCTTAGATGAAGCTTCATCACGGTAATTATAATGAGTTATCGGCTATGTATAGGTACAGAAAATAATAGAATTAAACAGTTTAGACTCCAAAAAGGAAATTAAATATTAAAGGGAAGCAACAATTGTAAGTAGAGACAGTACCACTCTCATATTGACTATGTATCCTTATCACACTTATCTTTTTTTAATGACATTATTCGAAGCCTCAAAATTCAATCGGTTTCTTATCGAGGGACGAATCACATTTAGGAAGATAAATTCTAAACGAATCCCTGTACTGTACCATCCATCGTAAAATATCATTTTCATTTCAAAAATTGAACAAGAAAATAAATAATTATATAAATAAATACCGGCATTAAAAAAATATCTCTAATTTTTGTTTTCTGACATTATATCCTCTGCGTGCAGAATCGCATATAAATTTCGCTAATACACTGTGTTTATTTCAAGTAAGGGCAGGTAAGTATGTTCTTGTTTAAAATAATCTGTTCCTTGGGTCGATAAAATGAATATGTATACTTTAACGCGGCATCACGTTCATTGGTCAAATGCATTGTACGTATAGTTTGATGTTGTAGATCGATGAACTGATGAATGCATTTATTAGTCATAAGTTATAATGATTGATTATCTATAGTTTTAAGATATAGCATTGAAAAATACCTATGTACGGCGCTCTTGATGCGGTTTTTCATAAAACAAGCGCTGTTCAAATCATCCAAATACCATTATTATAAGTAACATTAAATAAATTAGTGAGGCATGGAATTGGCAGAGGAAGGGTGAAAGTAAACTGAATGCCGTAGAAATGAGATCTCTGAGATAAATATGTGGTAAAACCATCTATGATCGTGTGAAAAATATTGAGATCCGTAAAGAGTGCACTGCTGATGTAAGCGTAATGAGTAAGATTAAGATAAGGACGGTTAGATGGTTTGGGCATGTAGAGCGAATGAACGAAGAGAGGAGTGTTAGAAGAATGTATGACACGAATGTGAATGGAAGAAGAAGCCGGGGACGCCGAGGAAAACATGGCACGATCAAGTGAATCAAATACTTGAGTCGGGCCATGTCAGAAGTCGGAATAATAGAAGAGAATGTTTGAGACGATGTATGAATGTGAATGAAGCAAGAAGTGTATGCTAAGATCGAGTTGTTTGGCGGTCCGTCCTCTCTGCCTATCCCTGCGGGGAAACGACGTCATGGTTAGTTAGTTAGCTAGTTAACATTAAATAAAATTTTGTTCTCTACTTTTTGTAGTATATCCTATCTCACTCTATCGATTTCTAAATAAATATATGACAGATTTATTGTTAGTAATTATAATAGCCCTGACGTGGCTTCATCTACGCGAAACCGGTAGGCATTACAATATATCGTTGTCCTGGTTTATAACAATGTATCTGTCAAATCACAAAGTGTTTCTAACGATTGGTTTCAACGCACGATTTAGGGATTCAAACAATATCTGGATTCGTGTAGCCGGGGATCTTAACTGCTCCATTACGTAGGTCGTTGGCAGTAGCGTGCAGTCCATAAATGCTGATAAGTTGTCCCTACCCTAAGAAAAATGAACAACTAAAGAACACCTTACCTTTTACCACAGTGGGAGAGTTGGATTAATACGTTCGTCACTCTTAGACCTACTTACACCCAGATTCTTACACAGCCCTCATTTTTTTTCCTTCCCAGAACTACCTATTTCGTAAATTATTTTGTTTATTTAACATAAATACATGTAAAATATTTAATAATACAGATATATCTTAAAAGCTAATTACAAAAAAAATATATAAATTTATTTAACAAAAAGTGCCCAACTCAATAGAGAAAGATTTCTCATGTTTGAGTTGGGGAGCACCGCCATTTAGCGACAGTAGTGAATAAATAAAAGTAATAGAAATAAAAGTACATCAATAATATAATAAAGATACTTTTTGTGTTGTTGTACACAATAGTTACAATACTTCCGTCCTTTAAATAAACCCTCCACACAGCATCCTCAAATATTACATAGGCCCCGAGGAAATTATTTTGCTCAAGACCTCCTGTGTAGATTTAATGTAAAAAAAACCCTACATAATACACATATGTACGAATGATTTCAATTAAATTTTTTTTATTGTATTTTATTTTCGAGATTTCATATAGATACCATTCAACTATAAGCCTTTTAACACATTTAAAAGAACATTTTTTTAAATGCAATCAATTTTTATTTACGCTAAAGACGGCATTACATATTTGCCAATAAACATGATAAAATCTCAAATACTATCCACACTTCAAAAAAGAATCATGCTTTCATGTATATATACAAAAAAAATCAATGTAAGTTTGTTTGTTTGCCCTCGATGTTCTCGAAAATTATTATACCGGTTTCGCTGAAAATAGCACATGTATGCATGCATATATCTAAATGAATATTATTACCAATATTCCCCACTAACTCTTTTAAATATTTTGATTATTGTAAAAACGTTATTGAATAAATCTCTTTTATCTATGTATAAAAAGAAAGTTTGACTGTATGTCCTCTATATTCTCAGAAATTACTAGACCGGTTTTGCTAAAAGACAGTTTGTTTTTATAAGTGCCGGGAAAGTTCAGAAAGTAGTTTGAATGAAATCCAATACGTACAACTGTTGCTATAACGTTTTAAAATTATTCAATTTATTGAAGTTTGTAAACCTCATGGTAATATTTAATAATTGAAGAAGATATATCCGAGACTCTATTCCGATTGCAATTGTGTTCGGGTAGAACTTTGCGATCATCATAAGGATAGCAGCCAATAATATGGCATTTAAAAATGGAGGATAATATTAACAAGTCTTGAACTTGAAGTATGATATCGGTGTAGATGGCGTAAATTGAACTGGTCTCATTAGCTAAGTTGGTTAAGCGGTTACCCCGGATAGGTAGAGGTCCTGGGTTCGAGTCCCAGATGCGACTGAAATCTTTTTATTTTCTGTTGTTTTTTTTTCGGTTTCGTGGTTCATTTGGGATGGGTTAATATTATCTTCTTCAATGATTAAAAAAGTTTTAAAATTAGTTTGAAAAACATTGAACCCGCCATGTTTTATTTAGGTTATCACATAGATATAACTCTGGTTAGCCGCAGATTGCAAATTCAAAAGAAGAAGGTTTTTTGTGTGGAATACTTTCATTATGGGAAACACGAGTAAGTACCTGCTTAAGAACTTTATGATTTAAATATATTTTGAAAAAAATAAACGTTACGAATGAAATAAAATATTCAAATGAATGTTTCTTTATTTGGAGATAGTTACTTTCGATGTCAAATCAATTATGGCACCCTAATGACAAGTGAATAATCTCGAACAAGGCCGATTACACATCAGCTAGGCTCTCATATATTTTAAATATTTACAAACGATTCTTTTTTGCTCACAACTCCTTGGAGATCGCGATTAAAATATATTTACTTTTCCAATTTTGAAATGCCTTACAATTCCTCGTCTTCAAATGTATTTTAAATTAACAAGTTCATTGATTATTTATGCGAATGAATCTTTTTAATCTCCCTTTCTATGCGTACCGAAATTAAATTCAATTATCTCGCAATCATTTCTCTAGCACTTGGACAAAGAGTTTGAAATTGCTTGTAATGAAATCGTCTCTCTTTGTTTCCTGAATTGAATAGATACAAAATAAAGGTAAAGTGTTTTCACTAAACACAAGCGCGATGGGATAATTCTTTCATTAAGGCGAAACTGAGAATAATACATAAAACAGGCAAGATAGGCCTTTAGTATTTTTAGGGGACTTTAACCAGCAATATTATAAGGTAGTAGATTTAAAAAAAATCGTAATATGACATCGATTTGAAAAATGCGACTCAGATAAAACATAACGTGGATTCCAAAAAAAAAATCATTTTTTTAAACATTATTCACCGACCTACCGTAAGTAGGTAGATATTTATTGTTATTTTTTTGTGCAGAAATTTTTATACTAGTGAGAGTAAAAAAAAAGAGAGAATGGACCAATTCTATGGAGTAAATGTAAGCGTTGGGGTCGAACTTAAGAGCAATGACTGTTCGACCTGTAAAAACTTATTTTGTTATTGAAGTCGAAATCCCAAGCTAAAATGAATGATATTTTACGAATTAGAATTTTTTTATTTTTTTTATTTATTTTTGTTTTAAAATATGAATTATAAAGAAATCGATTGTTCATGTTTTTAGGGACAACTTTGGAAATTATAAAAATATACATTAATTAACATTAAATTTGAAAAAAAAAATAAAAAGCACCATAAAAAAAAACGTTTTGTCGGGTCGATATTTTAAATTATGTACAGTAAATTGGTCGTTTCTTATTGCGTTTCCATCGTAATGCTTATTTTAAGTCTTTTTTTTATATTTCATTATGTTATATCATAAAAAATAGGGCAAAACTATTTTTTTAATTTTCATTAACCCCTAAATAATTATTAAAGTTGTCTCTAAAATTCGATTACTCTAATGACCCATATTTTATAATTTAATGCAACAATATTTAAAAATGCATCTATTCTATCCTAGATATTTACTAGGTTGTTGATTAAAAAAATAGATCTTTCGGTTTGGGCGGGTATTTTGGTTGCAAATCCAAAATAATTTTTTGTATGAAACAGGTCACGGAACCGTTCCTCTTAAACGCTGTTTTCTCAGACACTATGGGACTGATCGACCTGAAATTTTGGATTTGTATTTTTTTTATAGGTTTAACATGACACATAAAAATCTGCCAAAAATGTTAATTTTCATATAGTAAATGCAAGCTTCGGGGTTGGTATAATATTCGACACTATGCAATTAACCGTATACATTCAGAAATTCCTACTGTACTAGAAAAAGCTAATCGAAGGAAGCTATATAAGTACACTGTAATAAAGTCCAGATACCACGATAGCACCTGTCGTTAAAGCCATTTCTAGCACTGTTTTAATTCTGAAAGTTAGTCTCAATCCCTGGCATGTCTGCAAGTACCATGTGAATTCAACAATTTTATGGAATATAACCGGGTTTTGAACCTCTGGACTAAACGCAGACACCCTTATGCAACGGATTTTGCGGATACAAAAAACGGCATTTTTTAAAAATAAAGACAAACATTCCCGGGTTATGAATTATCTGACAATATTTGAAAATCTCTTACTAGCATTACAATAAGCGGAAGATTTGCTTGTTTCATGGTGGAGGACTGTAGGATAGCTGTAATTTATTTTGGATATTTCGACTAGGTTTATACAATTTAAATTTTTAAAAATACATTTACACGTCGATTATTCGAGCCTTCAAAATAAAATGTTTTCACTTGCAGTTCCCAGGTAGGTTTCTGGCAATGTTTTGGTGCTGGAGTTAAGCTTTTAGTGTTATTTTTCCTTCGTTTCTAGCAAAAAAAATATCGTTATCAAATTCTTCAAATTCAAAAAGAAATCTATTAATTTGTAACAGAGAGGCAATAAGTCAATTTTCCTTATATATGATTCACTTAGCGGATGGGCTCATCTCGTATGTATTTGTCAATGACACAATAACACTTTAAGTTTCATCTGGCGGTCGGATGCTGTACTCCAGTGCTCAGTGTTTAATGATCCAGTCAAGGTTTGCACAGTCAATTGGTGGTGGCTTTAACAAGGAATTAGTTTTTATTGCTTTTGTCTGTAAAATGCTGTTTACTTGCCCAGTATATAAAGGTATTCAAACATTTGAAATATTTTTTAATCAGTTTTTTCTACCAAAGGGACTATGACATCCTCGTGTTATTGTTTCTAGTACTGCCGAAGAAAATAAATGGTTAGGAGCCACATTCTCTTGAGGTGATTTTCCCACGAAAACGGCGCTATAGAATCAATCAAATTATTATTATATTTATTATTTATTCAATCAATAAATTTAATCAATAATATGTATCTACTTGTTCTAGGAGGAATATTAAATGATTTACTCGACCCCTTGGAATAACAAGGTTCAACCTGTCACGGCAATGTCATGCGATAATGTGATATATAAAATGTTACTTTAAGACTCACTATCGCATAACATGTTATTCTGAGGGGTCGGTATAACGAAAAATGATAAATTAATTAATATTTAATTTTTGTTGTTTTCTAATTCATGGAACTCCAATTAATTATTTTTAATTTTAAACAAAAATCAAAATGAATAGTCTTATCATTAAGTTCTGCGAGAATGAAAATGATTTTGAAATAAATTTGTCTTTGAATGCCAAAAGAGCTTTATAATAATAATAAAAAACTAAAATACTTGCAGAACTTAAGAATAACATTATCAATTTAAAGAAATTAATAATGAAAATATAGTGATTGAGTGAAATACAAGCAATGGCTATACAAAAAAATCCCAAACACAACATTTTATGTGCATCTCATTGGTTTCAACAAAAAATAAATTCACTGATAAAAAATTGTAAGTGAAACACAGTTCAACACGGCACTCTATTTGCCAGTTCCTCGCTGAGGGCGATAAATAGTCAATTTTCCTTTTTAATCAACGAATGTCAATCACTTGGAGTGTATGCTGAGACGCTTTGTTGAACCCAAATCGCTCTACACGTATTGGATTATCTGAAATTCGAAATAAAAGGTTTTTGGATGAACTCTACTGTGCAATAATTGTATTTATCTTCCCTTAATGGAAGTCTTTGATAAAATATATTTATTTCTATTGCCAACATTGTTTTTTTGTTCCTGAAAAAAAAAAATCGATTATATTTTTGGTGCATGTTTATTTTTAATTACAGAAAACTTCAAACGTTTATGAAACAGACGCGAAGTATCAGACAAATGAAAAATTATAGTTTTTGTTTGAACGTTAAAACAGCTTCCCGGAAAGTTCGCTACGCCTTGAGGGGGAGAGGGATGTCGACGAGGGATTATTTATTATTTCGGCTGATGTAAGCGTCATAAGCAAGACTAAGAAAGGGACGCTTAGATGGTTTGGGCATGTAGAGCGAAAGAAGGAAGAAAGGAGTATAAGGAGAATATATGACGGGAATGTGAATTGAAGAATAAGCAGGGGATGCCCGAGGAAGACATGGCACGATCAAGTAAATCAAATACTTGATTTCAGAAGTCGGAATAATAGAAGAGAATATATGAGATTATGTATGAATGTGAATGAAGCAAGGAGTGTATGCCAATATCGAGTTGTTTGGCGGTCAACGGGAAACGTTAGTTAGTTAGTTTATGATAACATTATTACGCAATGCTATAAAAATATCTTTTTTAGGGTAAAATATTCATTGCATATTTTTTTTAATTTACACACGTTATATGATTTGTTTCTAATCTTCTGTTTTACACACTTATTATACCCGTAGAGAAATTTAAAAAAAATATATTTTCTGTTTTTATAAACACCAACCTAATTTATTTTGAATTACAACACTTTTGTTATGTTTATTAAAAAAATGTACCGGAAAAGGATGGCAATTATTTTATTTTAAAAAATAAAACAATAACTTTGTTTAGATCACTTTTATTTGGTATATACTTTTGCCGACCCGGTTTCGCTACTGCCGTAGCTTCTTAGGCTTCTTTCTGGGTAGTATAATATATTATATAATACTGCCCCGAAGAAGCTACGGTAGTAGTGAAACCCGGTTGGCAAAAGTGTATAACGAATAAAAGTGATCTAAACAAAGAATTGTTTTATTTTTTAAATTATAATGTCACATCACCAAGTTACCGCTTCATATGAAAATAGATTATTTTAGTCCTTTTATTTTAATATTGTGTAAAACGTACGTAGAACGCTCAAAAGAAGTAATATTTCTGAATTGATTTAAATACAGATGTAAATTCAAGAAATAAATACTAATTTATTTTTTTCTTTTAAAATATTATATTTATCATATATCATTATTTCAAATTTTACAATCCCTTTCCGACGTCCCTCTCCTCTTAAAGAATTTTTTTTCGATTTTATTCTGCTTTACTTCTTTAGCACTAAATTTATTCTTCACCTCAAATAATACTCATTTTCTTTTTATTTTTTTATTACGTGGCCCGAATCAAGTATTAATTTTTTTAATCATTTGTTACATAACGCAAATAGTCCCTAAAACTAGCCTCTCGTTAGACACCAGCGCCAGAAGTGGCCAAAAAACCACACCTGACACGTACTCGGGTCCAACCCCCCGTTCACTCCGCACTCTCTGCTCGGACCCGGCCTTGGAAACACGCATTCACCGCTCGGACCCGGCCTAGGCAACACACTCACTGCCCCTGCACTGAAGATGGCTTCCCGCCCCGCCGCACTACGCTTCGGAGAGCTAATATTTGCATCCCCGGAAACACCATTGCCTCAACAACCTAAACCGTGAGCTGTCTTTACATTTTCCCCTCTGTTGGTGTTGTATTTTATTTAAGTCACAGTTTACATGCCCGTTTTAGAGATTATCAGAGAGAATTTGCCCGTAACATTATTTTGAGGTTAGGTTAGCCTACTGTTCACCATAACTACATTCACCATGTCTGTACCTTCCTCTGAATTAAACCACTGAGTCTGAAAGCATACGATAGTTTCATTTGACAAAGTATTCGAGTCTGGTTCCCAATTATAAGACCGCCTGTCGGCCCACGATCCTGCAGAGGAGCTCCTTGGCCTGCCGAAACTGAGCTAGTCAAAGGTCCAGAGCCGATCTCCCTGGAAGAAAGCCCCTCACCGGGTAAGTCTGTACAAATGCTGTCCCCCGTAACTGCACTTTCCCAACCATCCTCCTCTCCTTCTCCCGCATTCCCACTCCCAGTCATAATCCGTATTCATTACACATTGAAGACGGTAATATTAACAAATCTTAAATGTGAAACAAAAACAAAACAAAAAAACAGTAAAAAAGGTAACAGTGTCAACTGGGACTCGAACCCAGGAACTCTGTCTTACCGGGACAACACTCTCCAATTGAGCTAGTGAGATTTGGTAATATTATCTTCTTCAATGATTAAATATTACAATGGGGTTTATATACTTCAATAAGATATTCCTGTAAATTTAATATTGTTTTCTATTTTTTTTATTATCTGACTAGCTGATGTGTACCTGGCCTCGTTCGGTTTTTTTTTTTTTTTGGAATAAAGTAATGAAGTTGTGAATTCTTGCTTGTCATTAGGGTGTATCTCCAAATAAAGAAAGATTCATTTGTATTTTATTTCATTCCAAACGTTTATTTTTTCGAAATATATCTAAATCATAAAGTTCTTAAGTAGGTACCTACTCGTGTTTTCCATTTTGAAAATATTCTACCCAAAAAACTTTCTTCTTTGAATATGCAATCTGTAGCTAACCAGAGTGTTATTTATATCTATGGGCTAATCTAAATAAAACATGGCAGGTTCAATGTTTTTCATACTAATTTTAAAACGTTATACCAACAGTTTTACATATTGGATTTAATTCAAATTTCTCTCTCAACCTTCCCGTCACTAATAAAAACAAACTGTGCTATTTTCAGCGAAACCGGTCCAGTGATTTTCGAGAACATCGAGGACAAACAAACTTACATTGATTTTTATACATATGGATTACCGCACACAAATCAGAACTGCCAGGAGCCTATGGAATTATCGCATCCCGAAACTAGGGGCGCTGTGAGTCTAAGTTAGTGATGAAAAGAAGGAGTTCAAAAACATAAGTTTTCAAAAATTCCTGCCTTTTCAGAACCCGTCGCTAAATATAGTAATAATTATGACAGATGTCATTTAAAACAGGTTCTCAATTCTGAAAAGGGGTCTTTTACCAAGGCGTTTCTGAAAATATCTCCCACTACGGAACCTAATTCAAATTAATATTGTGCGTACTGAGAAATTTGTTTTGTCATAAATGTGCAATATTATATAGAGCAAATATTGCACATTACCGTTCAGTTGCATACCTAATAATTATAAATATTTGTAAATGTAAATAATAATTTTCAAAAATCTCAAATACAATCATGTTTCAAATAAATACCCACTCTTCTTTTGCCAATAACCTTCTAATGTATATAATATCAATGACAAATAGAATTTAAACAGTAACTTCAATGTCATGCAATGTGCAGTGTTTTCTAATATATGTGTCCTGTGCGTGCAAAGTCACATTATTTAAGCCCAAAACATTGTAATTTAACGTTTTAATCTGGAGTGCCCTTTTTTATATGAATACCGCACAAGAGTCCCAATTGCTCCCAACCGTCTGGAGCCAGTGAGACTATGGGATTCCCAATTGGGGAATTTTGTGAGGCTGAAGGTATTGGGGAAAGGAAGGAGAAGTGGAAAAGGGAGGTGGGGAAATACCTGGCTATTCAGATCTGGTCACCAAACACGGCTAAAAGCCATTTCAAGCAACGTTTCAATTCTGAATGGTGATCTTTCACCAGGGGGATACTGAGAGTATCTTCCACTCTGGAACGTGCGCAATAAATAAAATAATATACTCTATATTATTTTTAAATTAATTAATTGTGAAACAACACAAATTAATTAAATAAAATTTACTTGCGCACGCCGGGATTTGAACCCACGACCTTTGGATTCGTAGTCGAGAGCCTTATCCCTCGACCATGGAAGACGTACCAGATAAGTATGTTTCTGTATATGTACATAATAAGATAAATTCTATCCAGTAGTATTTGTACAGCGCCCTTGAGGTGTTTTTCACAAAAACAGCGCTATGCAAATCTTCTAAGTATTATTATTATTATTAAATGGGGCCACTCCTGGCCTAATTTAAACGCCGAGGAAGTTTTTACACTTGACTACATCTTTTTTTTAAATCACATATAAAAATCATAATAAAAACTTGCTTTCACTTGAAATAAAAATATGCACCAAAGATAAAAATGCACAGGAATATAAAAGAACAGAAAATATAATTGATAAAATATCCACAATATTCACAAAATCCGCAAACTCAACGTTAATATTAAAGACACATGAATAAATAATCTGTAAAGTTGTACTTAACAAAATTTATAAACTAGGAAGTCTTCATTGAAATTTGCCAAGTTCAGATTATTGTCAAGTATTCATTTAAGTATTTGTTGCCAAGGCCGCGTAAGCGTTGAATTGGGGAATGCACGCTGTAAGAAAAACCATAGATTTAGTTTAAATTGTAACTAGTCCATTCTGAAATAAACAAATGGAAGAAAGTTACAAAGGTTTTAAATCAAAAAGATTCATAATAAAATGGAATTTAATTGACAGTTCCAAAATTAGAAATAATTCATACACAATATTGTAATCATATAAGGTATGTGAAATAATGAGTACAAATTAAACAATTTTTAAAATGAATGGGAAATATTTCGTTTAAACGACGATATAATACATTAATATCAACATGTTTCTTTTCTTGCAATTATTTCTCAATATACTCATATCCTGATGGGGGAAGCTTTGAATCTGAAACATGTTGATATTTAAATATGTTAAGTAGTGGTTTGAACAAAATATTTCTCAATTAGTTTATTTAATCTGACACCTGACGACAGATTTTACATTCATTGAAAAAGTAAACAATACTTGTTTGTTCTCGCAAGGTTCACTCGTTTGTGTTGCTTTTCCTGGTCCATCTCCGACTTCTCTTGTCATTCCTACTAACTCGTTCATCCGTTCTACCTGGATTCTTGGTATTTTAATTAATTAAAGCATTCCCTTGTATTCTTTCAGCAGCTCTCTTGCATTTCTCCAGAATTTCATCCGCCATTATTTTTTAAATCTGCTTTTTCAAGTCTTAGTACGAGTATATCAACATGCATGCAATTTACCAAGATATCAGCGCATACTCAAGCTCTTGCACTATGTATAATATGTACATAGCAGTGGCGTGCAGTTCAGAAACTCCGAAAAGCTGTGCCCACCCTAATAAAAACGAACTGTAAGAATAAAATATTTTTATCATTTGTCTATACTTGAAATTATTATTTAATGTTCGTATATTCCTGACGGTGAAAGCATCGCTTTCGAAACATGAAAATATCAATTTATATTTATATTAAGTGGTGAATACTTACTATATATTTTTTTAAATAATTTAATAATAATGATGCCACAAAGTGAATACCAATCGTTTGAAGAAATTATTAATAAATTACTTAAAAAATATACTTACTATTCACCACTTTATACAAGTACATTGATATCTACATGTTTCGAAAGCGATGCTTTTATCATCGGGAATATATGAAGACTCAACACAGGACCTCTGCCTATCCGGGGTAACCGTATAATAATTATATCGATATAACTATTAATTATTAATCCGAGACACTGTTTAGTTTGCAATTGTGATCCTTAGGAACTTTGTAAAAATTATAAAGATACCTGCCAATAATATAGGATAAAAAATGGAGAATAATATTGTCAAATCTTGAATTTGAGATATTATATCGATGAAGATGACATATATTGAACTGGTCTCATTAGCTAAGTTGGTTAAGCGGTTTCCCCGGATAGGCAGAGGTCCTGGGTTCGAGTCCCAGATGCGACTGAAATCTTTTCATTTTCAGTCGTTTTTTTTTCCGTTTTCATGTTTCATTTAGGTTATGTTAATATTATTTTCTACAATGATTAAATATTAATATGAGATTTTTAAATCGGAATAAAAATAATTCATAATTAAAATTTAAATTAAATTCATTCATAATTAAAATTTAAATTAAATTCATTCATAATTAATATTTGTTTAACTACTGTCACGTCTATTATAGGCCTTGACCCCACTTTAGATTACAGGATTTTTTTTTGGAAACACGTAAATGATTTTGTTAATAAATCTCTTAAACTACTTGGCTTCAGCACTAGAATTACCTCTTACTTCAAAAATATAAATTCACTTCTAAGAACTCTATGGTTCCCCCTATCTTAAATGTGCCTATGTCGTTTGGTCTCCTTAGTATTCTGTCCATATTCGTCATGTTGAATGCGTTCAACATTGATTCTTAAGAGGGATTGCTTGGAGGTTAGGACTCGAAAAAGGCAAATAATCATATAACGAAAATGAGCTAACTCTAAACCTTTCTCCTTTAGAGGACCGTAGGAAAATAATTCTCATTTGTTTCTTCGAAATTATTAATTGTCAAAATAATAAAAAAACTCAAATAATACAGGTTCTCTGTAAATTTTTTAACAACATTGATACTGCCATAAGGTCATAGAATGGGTTTTGCTCTAATGTATCAACCGGCAAATAACAGAACATCATTTGGACCAAGGAGTTTTTCTTGCAAAGCTCCTTTGTTATATAATAGGCTTAGTGGCAACATTAAAACTATTGACTAGATAAATTTATTTTAAAAATGGTCAAAAAGTTTATGTTAGCTGAGAATGGTGATTTCGCTTTATCCGTGTTATCCCTTTTGTTGTATTCAATGTTGAAACCTTATGTATCCTCGAAATTATCATTATTATTTAATTATTTTTACTTACTTATTACTATTAGCTTATTATTTTTTTATCTACCTATTATTATTTACTTATTACTATTTACATCATTTTATTTACTTATCGTTATTTATCGTTTCACGAAAATTGTAAAGCCGCTCATCTCAACACAGGAATGTCCTAGTGAGATGAGTGGCTAATGTTTTTGTTTTGTTTTTAAATTTAAGAATAAATAAATTTATTCCGAAGATGCGTAATCACTTTGTGGCGTCATAATTCATAAGTTAGTAACTAACGGAATTTTTGGTATATTGTATTTAAATCTATGACTTTAAATTCATTGAATAACTCACAGGTACAAAAATAAGATGGTTATTTTAGAATTATTTTAATCAGTCTTCTTTGGACTATTTCCAATGGGGCTTAGCAAAGTTAGTTTTAAACGCTCCTCCCCAGCCTATTATTCCATATTGTAGAATTGATTGTGCTAAAGTATAATAAACCTTCAGTAGCATAGATTTTTGTAAAAGATTTTTGTGATTTCTTAGTTTGAGGAATATGTAGTATAGTTTTCGAATTCGTTTAATATTTTGCGCAATATTTTCTGTCCATTTTATGTGTTGATCTATTGTTATTCCCAAATATTTTATATGATTGTTTTTTGTCAATATAGAGCATTTGGGTGAATTGCAGTTATCGGAATAATTTTTACAAGAGCTATGTATAATAATTTTGGAATTTGTTGAATGAAGGTTTTTGTCCGATAGTGTAAATGACATGAAGTAAGTTTTTTCCGAGTTTAAGGATAGGTAATTGTCATCCATCCATTGTTTCAGGTTGTCTATTTCAATATTCGCGCGTCGATAGGCTTCTTCCAAAGTTTTTTTTCTATGATTAAAACTCTGTCGTCAAAAGATATAATTTTTCCTATTTTTGGGATACCAAGCATGTCATTTACGTAAATAATGAACAGTATTGGTCCCAGAACTGTTCCTTGGGGGATTCCAAATTCTGAATAGGTGGGTTCGCTCAATATATTATTAATTTTTACGTCTTGGTGTCGTTTATGTAAATAACTTTTGAACCGTTTTGAATGTTATTGTAGGCTTTCTTTAATTTATTACGTATAACGCGGATGTTTGTGGATTTAGTAATATAATTTACCATCACAATTTTGATCACTTCTGTTCCCCTTCGTACTGTTTAAGAATTCATAGTGGCTATATGTTAATTCGGAGATCAACAATTTGCTGAAATAATCCGAATACGCATCGTGCTTCATCGACATGTCTACATGAAATTTATACAATTGATATTCTTTAATATTGTGTAGTGGATATTGAACTGCAAAATTCACGCAATGCAGTGCAATGGGTCTTTAATTTCCTATTTATGCATCACATACGTACAGAGGCCGTGACTGCACCAGATGCGGTTTAATATTGCACACGCTTTCCAAGAGAGAAACAATCCTAGCGATTTATGAGTGTAATACCCGTCCATTTATTCTTAACCCTATAAGACTCGTAATTTTTTTTTATACGTAATTCTAATCGTTTGTCAATTTGACTAACACTACTGTAAACACTCGCAAAATGCATTTTTTGTTTATGAAGGTTTCAAACGTGTTTGTTGTATTATGAAACAATTTTAAATAAGAGATAAAAAATGTGGTTAATAGTATATTTTTTACCTCAAGTCTCTAACTCTTTGAGATATAAATTAGTGGTGACATAACTCTCAAGAAATTTAACGACATTAAAAGTTGTTTTTTTCTCGTTCTATGTAACTAACATAAAAGGTTGATTCGTATATAAAATATACAATTATTAAACTTTGGTACAATTGATATTAATGTATGTACCTTGGGTCGCAAACTAGGCTAAAAACTGTGCCATATATGTAAAATGGCGATACTAATCCCCGTAGCACGGTCATTTCCTGCAAATCCTCTTTGGCGACTAAGTTAGCAACTATTCGTCAAAAAGACACTCTTAGTCGATACGACTGAGATTCATTGTTAAGGGTTAAACCTGTTTTGCAACCGACTTCAGCCGGTTCCTGCTTTATTTGTATTATATTTTTACATACCAATTAAGATTTGTTATATTGGTTATAATATTTCAGAGTGGTTGTTACTTTCAGTATTGCCCTGGTGAAAGACCAACGTAGCTTGAAATGAACTTAGCAGTGTTTGATAAGCAAATCTGAAGGGCGAATTACATCTCAACTTTCTTCATCCCTTCTCCAAATATTCTAATTGGTAAAGGACAGTCGGGAGCAGTTGAGACTGTGGTGTGAAATTCACATTAAAAAGACTACAAGAAAAACCTGCTGTAGGTTAATATATTAAATCAAATTATTTACCCTATTTTGTAAGACATGCTTGTTCATTTATCAAGCGAGGTTTATGCTTTAAAACGCAGAGCAAGAAACACTTTGCCTGAGTTTTAGATTAGTCGAGTACTCGTACTACGTTCTGCCCGCCCCCTCGCTCCCCTCACCCCCTGGTACCCGCTACCTGCTACCCTCTACCTGCTACCTGGAAGGGATGTGTGTAGTCTTCCTTTATTCCTCCTATGGAACGGGACTTGTGTTTCTTACTTGACTCCTTTCTTGTGTGTGCTCTCGTGAGATAGATTACGGTCCCGGTCTCAAGTCTGGAAACAGAAAAGAATTACAATATTTTAAACATTTTGTTTGTTTCCGCTTTATATAAACAGTAGCAATTACTTCCCGGATTTACCCTAGTTTCAACACTCTTTATTCTAAATCTCGTGCCTTTAGAAAAACTATTTTTCTGACACAGTAGTAGTGTCAGGCGATTATCGGCTCTATAGAATACTACTTGAGAGTTCATTATCGTAAAACATTACCGATTCATATGAAGCGTTGTTTTTTTATAATGTTTTATGTAAATAAACTTTAATAATGTTATTATTTAGTTCTGCTAGTATTTTAGATATTTAATAACTGTTTATTTTTTTCTTGTTTATTACACTTTTATACCAACATGGAACAAAACAAAAAATATATATTATTAATTGATAAACTAAAGTTTTTAAGACAAGATTTTTGTGCATAGCGCAAAGGGTAACAATTATTTTTATAAACAATAATTATTAGCCTGAAACGAGCCACGTAGCTCAATGGTAGAGCATCTGACCGGATATTAGAAGGGTGTGGGTTCGAGTCCTGCCGGCGACATTTATCTTTGCTCGGAAGGTTTTATCAATTTGGATGAGTGTTTCAGGCTAATAATTATTGTTTACAAAAAATATATCCTATACAGAATCAACTGCAAATGTGATGTAGATTTATAAGTTAACCTTGTATCACCAGTTACCGGTCTCCTTGCATAATGATTTTGTCTTTTACGAGAGTTTCCAGGATTTCAAACATCACGATTTTAAAGAAACTCTATTATGAAGCCAGATAAAACGTCTATGGTTGCATCCCGAGGGATCTGCGATTCTTCAAAGAACAAGATATCTCCGGAAACATTTTCTACTCGCTATTCCTTTATCACGGTCTTACTCGTTAGCTAGTCCTTAAATAAATACCTACATCTTAAATTCGTTTAATAAGTTAACATTTCTTTATATGTTACTAAAAGAACTGGAGTTAAGTTGTTTATTTCTTAAGGACACAAATAAGACATATGAAAATGTGTGTAATTACAATTTTTTAATAAATTTTAATTAAATGTAAATGTTCCTGGACAAAGGCATCTGCAGCATCCTTCTTAAATTACATACAAAATATATAAAAGTGCCTTCCATTTGTATTAAAATGGAAGCAGGTGTGCCTTTGATTTTGTAGCTTTTGGTTTTGGCCCCGAGCTAATGAAATACACAAATACGGCTTTCCATATATCTTACACTGCCTGCATTGTATATTTAAATTCCATTAGAACGAAATTAAATGGTAATAAAAAAAAATATTAGTAACAGGTCAGACTTTGAATCACGAAACACTCAAATCGCATTTATTGTATTTTTCTTTATTCTATGACTCACAGAATGTTCCTATATATTTCTTCCATGGTATTGTGCTACTCTTTCGGCTGTATTTTTTGTGTATAACAGACTGCGATCATTTACTATGCACATACAAAATAAAAAATTGATAACTTATTGAATTTTATAAATCTCATTTTATAAGATAGTCAAAAATGTCACATATAAATAAAATCGGATAGGTTTATCCGAGACACAGATTATAAATAAATTCGAGTTAGAATCTTGTATTCATGAAAAGCAGCCAAAATATATGGGAATAAATTAATGGTGATATTAACAGTTCGCAAGAAATCTAAGCATGATACCGATAAAAATAACGGGACAGATTGGGGTAGTCGTAGCTCAGTGGATTAGAGGTCCTGGGTTCGAGTCCCTGCTGATACCGTTATATTTTTTCTTTTCAATGTCAAAAAAAAAATTATGATTTCTTCAAACGATTGATTTTCACTTTGTGGCGTCATTATTAATAAAAGAATTAAATAATATACTTTGCATTCACCACTTTATTAATACACAGATATATACATTTTTCGAAAGCGACGCTTTCTTCATCAGGAGTATAAAGAATATATTTATTTTATTATGTATTTATCTGTGTATTAATAAAGTGGTGAATACAAAGTATATTATTTAATTCGTTTATTAATAATGACGCCACAAAGTGAAAATCAATCGCTTGAAGAAATTATATATATATATATTTTTTTTTTTAATATTCAATTAATTATTTGTTAGATATTCAAAGACTGTTCATTGTTCAAGCAAAAAGCCTTAAAACACTCTGTTTAATCCACAGAAATAACTCAATAAGTTACAAGAATAAACACCCCCAAGAAATGAAGCCACTTAAAAATTGAACTCCGGTTATCGTACCCGAGGCAAAAATAAAAATACTAGAGTTGCCTAAGAGGTGACGAATGTGAAAGTAAGGTGGTTTTTTATGTTAGTGATATAATGTTTTCAAAAATTCAAATGATATTATACGGCATCCATACAGAAATATTTTTAAATACTCGAAGCGGCCTTTGTCAAAAATTAGAATAATGGTGAGTACGTGTCAGAATATTTTTTATCATTTTATTTATTAAATGGCTGAAATAACCGGTGTTGCTCAGATTTATGAATGGTTTGGAGGAAAGTTTTAGGGTTGTTATGTATTACCCCTAACCTTAATAATTAATTTTCCTTTTATGTTTAAAGTTAAGTGTGCAAAATTTCATTACGATGTGCCAAAATTCTAGTATAAGGGATGGGAATGAGGGATGGGGTGGTTTTTTCGAAATCTCATGTGGACAGTGACCTTTCTCGTATTTTGAAGGTTAAGTGTAGCAAGAAATGAAATTTTTTTTTATGTCAATACCGCACAAGAGTCCCAACTGCTCCAAACCCTTGAAGCCAGTGGGACTATGGCATCCCCAATTGGGGAATGTTGTGAGGTTGAAGGTATTGGAGGGGAGAAGGGGAGAGGAAGATGGTGAAATACCTGGCTATTCAGATCTGATCACCAAACACAGCTAAAAGCCATTTCAAGCAACGTTTCAATTCTGAATGGTGGTCTTTCACCAGGGCGATACTGATAGTATCTTCCACTCTGGAACGTGCGCAAATATACTATACATATATTATTTTTAAATGAATTAATTGTGAAACAGCACATATTAATTAAATAAAATTTACTTGCGCTGCCGGGATTTGAACCCGCGTCCTTCGGATTCGTAGTCGAGAGTCTTACCTCTCGACCATGGAGACCGTCATGGCCGAATGATAATATTATTACGCAATACGATAAACATAATGTTTTCAAAGGGAAAAATATTTATTACATATTTTTTAAATTAACATTATTTTCAATCTCTCCTATTTTGGATGACTGAAATATGTATGAAGAATGAGTTAATGTTGAATGTCCGAATGTCTGAAGTTATGGTGTTTGAAAGAGAGAGAGTAAGAAAACAATGTGCAGTACAGTTGTGAAAGACGAATACTTGAAGCAGGTGGATGAATTCGTGTATTGAGGAAAAACGTTTACGAGAGATGGGTGAATGAAGAAAGTTAGATTAATGGAGGACTGAACGCGATTAGCGCTAACAAAAAAAATCCAGAAAAAAGCGAAGCTAACAGTTCACAACGGAGTTCTGATACCAACCCTGATTTATGGAAGTGAGGCATGGAACTGGCAGAAAAAGGATGAAAGTAGACTAAATGCTGTAGAATGAGATCCCTGAGGCGTATGTGGGATAAAACTATGTATGACCGTGAAAAATGTTGAGATTCGCAAAGAATACAAAGCTGATGTGAGCGAGTGAGATTAAGAAAGGGGCGCTTAGATTGTTTGGGCATGTAGACCAGATGAACGAAGAAAGACGTGTAAGGTGAATATAAATCGCGAATGTGAATGGAAGAAGAAGCCGGGGATGCCCGAGGAAGACATGGCACCATAAAGTGAACCAAATACTTAGTCGGGCCATGTCAAGAGTCAGAATAACAAAAGAGCATGTAAACTGACGTTATATAGTTCTATCGTTAGATATATTAAAAAATTCCCTGAGAATTGTCCCCCACGAAGAACATTTAAATTTTTGTCATTTCTGAAAAAAACACTCTTCATCGAGCCTATACCCTTTTATAAGTAACATTGTTTAAAAATGTATGCCACAATGAAGCATAAAGTTTTAAAAAGTAAATAAATATTTTTTTGGTATTTTTCTTTACAACGTTAACAAAATGAAATGTCAGTAAATTAATTTGATAATAAACCCACTCACAACTCCCTCTCGATGCAAAAAAATGTGGCTTTGAACATGTTTTATCTTCTGTGAACGTCACAAAAAAACTGTGGGTCGATTTATCATAGATTCCTCTCAAATAACGTGCAAAATGTTTTAATTCCAATAATTTAACTAGGAGCTAAATGTCTTAAGCATTCGATTGATTGAGATTCGTAACGATTGTGGGAGTATCTAGTGAAGTCCATGTCGAAGTCCGCACCTTAACCTACCCCTATCTCTGACAAGGGTTGGTTGGATGTTTGGGATCCCGGATCCGGGATTCACCGGCACTGCTACATGACTATTCTTTTTCCGCCGCTTAATATTCTGAAGAGGCGTCGGATGGCAAGGTCAATATTGACGATTTGTAAGTGCTTCAAGGCGATTATAGAAAGTTGAAGAAAGAGGATAAACAGCCAGTTTGGTATACATGTAGATGAAATTTGAACATTATGGGATCTTTATAGGTTTATCTACTAAACACGCTACCATTTATATTTTACAATTTATGTAGACTCATTGATAATCAAATAAATTTAAATAAAAGTTAAATTCTTAAATTATTCCCAATAAACAAAGAACACCCCCTTCGTTGTCAGGTACCTGCTGACCTTTCACCCTTGTCCCTTTACTCACTAGTTTTTATCAATCTATAACACATGTGTATCTTATTTCATAGTTTAGTTGTATACTGCCCTGAAGAAGCTACGGTACTGGCGAAACCCGGTCGGCAAAATAATATTACAAATGAAAGTGATGTAAACAAAGTTATTGTTTTATTTTTAAATTATTTTTTACGCTTTGTCATAATATATTTATATCAGAAGGATTAAGAGAACGCAAGCATTTCTAGCCGTAGTGCGGTCGAATGGGAAATGAGACGAGTCTCCGGATCACGACCTCCAGGCGGACCGCGAGCATTATCAGCATTTAGAAAATTTTTGGTTATTGAATGAATTAATAATTACTTACACTAGCTACGTGCTACACTTACACCTACACCTACAATTATATCATTATGAAAACGTGTCATTTTCACAAATCGTTCTAATATCATCTGAGTTTGCCAGTTCTGTATTTCCATCCAACTATAAAGTGACTCTATTTTACAAAACGAATAAAGAATTGCTAAGGCATCACAAACGATTACTCAGATCTTGAAGGAAATCTCTTTAATAGCTAGACCAGTTGATAACTGAGTAAATAAAAAAATAAATGAAAGTAAGAAGCATTCAAATGATCACCGGATAAATCAACACAAGTATCAATTGGCAGTCATTAAAAGTACAAAAAAATACCCCAAAAATTAACCTAATTTAACCTAAGTAATATTAATTTTTTTCAAAAGATTGGTATTCACTTTGTGGCGTCATTATTAATTAATGAATTAAATAATATACTTTGTTTTCACCACTATTAATAAACAGATATCTATTATTTAACTTAATATATTATTATTTATTAATTGATAAACTAAAGTTCTTAAAAACATAAGACAAGATTTTTGTGCATAGCGCAAAGGGTAACAATTATTTTTATAAACAATAATTATTAGCCTGAAACACTCATCCAAATTGAAAAAAACCTTTCCGAGCAAAGATAAATGTCGCCGACAGGACTCGAACCTGCACCCTTCTGATGTCCGGTATTATTATTATTATTATTTAACTTAAGTTAGATATGGTTTTTTTGGCTAGTTTTTTTTTTAATTATTTTAATGACTTTAACACTTTTAAAAAGTCTGCCGATTCAAATTGTGTTGAATTATCCGGTCACCTTTTAAATTTTGTTAGGTTATTCGTAACCCAGGATTGTTAGTCGTTCATTTTTATAAAATAATATAATATTAAAATATATTTAAAAACATTTTCGCTACTTCGGCTATATCCTTTGTAGATCTTTCGTAACTGGTACTTAGTAGTGATGAAATCGGAATCCGAAAAGGTTAATCGGATTTTAAATGGAACGTAATTGGGACATCTCCCATGAATCTCCATTGGATTTCACACAAATATGCCACTGATTTCCATTTGTTGAAATGCTGAGGGTTTTTAAATCCAAAGAAAATTGCGAAAGGGAAAAAAGGGTTGAATCCGTTCTTAACCTCTTTATTTAGAACTTGTGTTCCATAAAAAAAGATCTTGGGATCAAATTGGAAAAACGTTTTGACATTGGTTTTTCCGCAAGCCTACGATATGATTTTAAAGGAACTCTTTCGATTCCTTGGATCACAATAAAACGAATAACATTCTTAATGCGACACAATGTGTTTATAAGCCTTTTAAATAGTCAGGGATTTATTTTAATTGTGTACTGGCACGTACTCCTTATGTCATCCGAATGCAAGCATTATTTTCTGTTATTATTAATTAAATCATGAGTCAACTCAATTATGTATGTTAGCTGTTTATGTCATGTTTTCCATTGATTTGCGTAACAATTGACGACCATCTACGCTTCACACCCGTTTTTTACATTATTTACTATGTAAGTTCATCAAGATAATAATTGTTTTTCATAAATAAATCAATGGGCATCATCAATATTATTTTACTATAAATATTAATTGTTTACAGTTAAATTAAAAACTATTCAATAATTGTTTAAATTAAAATGATGCCACAAAGTGAATTCCGTTCATTGAAGAAGAAGTTAAAAACATACGAGTGAGTGACTCAGAACGGTTTTGTCGCGCGAAATGAAGCCCACTTTTGTGGATTTGCATGCTTTGTGGATTCTCGTTTGTAATTGGTGATAATCCTTGATACTCCTTTCCATTCCATTCTCTCTACATTCACAAGCCGTCTAATTGAATCTCTGTCCTGAACCACTCTCTTTGCATCAACCGTTTTGATCAATCGTTTCCAAATCTCGTATTAACGAATGTCAATGATACACTTTATATATTGATTTGTATAATCCTTTCTCCGTCTATTCACAGTGCCGAAATGATGAAATGATAGCTTTCCTTATTTGTTTAGTTACAATTACATCAGCCATGCATTCATTTAAATAAAAAAAGAAAATTAAATAAATTCTATGCATTTTCAAAGTTTTTCAAATACAGTAAAAAAAGTATTCCAAGACGCATTGTTTTTAAATTTAATAAACAAGAGCTACAGAAAAATAATAGAACGCACATAATACATGAATGCAATGACAAAAATAGGACAAAAATATACTTTTGAGGTAACCTTCAAGTTGAAGAAGGTTTTTGTAGAATCCATGATTTTATTCATTCTAAATAATTCTGGTTTTAATTTCGTAAAGCCTGATAAAAATCATTTAAACTGAAAAAAATTTCAAGGAGTTAAAAGTTTCGACATTCTGGACAGTGGAGAATGGTACCCATAATTAGTAGAGTGTTGATTGAGGAAAAGCATTTCATTGTTTCTGAGTCTACGGCGAGGAATGTTGAACTCGGTGAGTTGCAACAAAGGAGGTGATATAATAATGCAATTAATACTTTAAAAAATTGAAATTAAATTAAACGCTTTTATAATGCAGATAAGTTAATGGTTTGTTTAATTTCTTTATAGAAGTAATCGCCTCTTTCTCGCACTAATCTCCATTCAATTCCACGTAGGAAACTGTGTTGTACAGATTCAATATGATGAATATGAATAGAATAGAAAGGAGACCAAATGACGCTGGCATATTCAAGCCAAGAAGCGTACAAATTAAATGCTTTTACGAATACGTGTATCTAGGTGTTACGGTGGATTGTAATATGAAATGGGACGTACAAATTTCCAACCTCTGTAAGCGACTTCGAGCCATTGTAGGAAGACTCCACAAGATAAAATTATACGTGCCTATAAAAACTATGAAACTAATTTATTTGTCTCTAGCAGAATCGACTATAAGGTATGGTATAACTTCTTGGGGACACTCCTGTAAGACCAACATAAAACATTTACAGCTGATTCAAAACGCCATGGTAAAATTGTTAGTAAGTAAAACAGTTTTTAACCAAAGGCGAGACATTGATATCATGTACAAATCAATTAATGTATTACCTGTTCGTGGTATTTTGTGGCATAAAATTCTACTGCAACATATATCTGAAAGTCCGTATAAGGCAGTGGTGGATCATGTATACAATACACGTTTCACACAAAATATAGGAATGATAGTGCCAATATTTCAAAAATAAATATGGTCAACGAACCCTTGAATACATTGTACCATTTATATTTAACAAATTGCCGTACGAATTTAAAAACAATTGTCCTTGATGAAATTCTCACTGATGTTAAAGTGTTGGCTTTTGGAAAGTAACCTTGTGTATTGATGGTAACAAATATGACGGTCTCCATGGTTGTATAGCTCCTAGATATCTGGTGTACTTACTGTTACGGTGTTAGTATTATATTTAAGTCTATCCTCATTGTAACCAACCTGTACTGTTTTATGTATATATCTTTTAAATTTTTATTTCTTAATCTATTTAATACTTACAGATGCTTTGATATTTCTGATATTTACGTAATAGTTATATTTTTGTAATATGAATGTTTTTATAATGTTGATATTTTTAAAAGTATTGATGTTTTTATAATATTGATATTTTTATAATATTGATACTTTTATAATATTGGTGCTTTTATAATTTTGATATTTTTTATGATATTCACATTTTTATAATATTATTTAAATCGGTGTTATAAGATTGGACTCTAGTATCTCAATAACAAATCTGTAATGCTTTTACCATTATTTTTTCTCTTTAATTTTTTTTTTCTCAACTTATGTACAGGACAAGATGCATGCGCCTAAATATAATAATTTTTGCTCTACATTTGTATGATGATTGTAATTTATTGTTGTATTATATTATATTGTTGAAATAAACTCCTGCTGACAAGCTACTTGCAGTGGCTTAGCGGGTATAAGTTCCCACTGTATATAATTAATATTATACAATAAAAAAAAAAAAAAAATAAAAAAAAAAAAAATGTATTTTTTTATTGTCATTGCTCAAAATATCAATTGATTTAAAGTTTTAGAAGGTACCTACTGCGTGAAGATTTCCAATGTACAAAGCCACTAATGGCAATGAAGAAAAAAAATATTTTCACAACGCTAGTATTTTATTTTGAATTCTGTCAAAACCTGACTCAAGAACTTGACTGAGTAGATCGTGCCGTGTCTTCCCGGGTCGTCTTTGAGTTCTTCTTTCATCTACTTCCACGTCAGGTATTTTCCTGACACTACTTTCTACGTCCATCCCCCGCACGCGCCAGACCCGAAATCATATTTCTGCGAATACAGGTTGTTATGATATAAACATGTCATTTTTTATTCAGCCTTTTGCTAAAAAGGCTTCTAGATTTGAAAGAATTACAATGAATAATAATGTGAGTGCTTTCTCGTATTAAAATAGACAGTTAAGAAAACGTTTGGAATATTTATTTTTAGTATTGCTTAACTTGTTTTGGTCATTTCTGTTTTTTTGCCTTTGCACTAATATTATATTAATTGTATATGCATTTTATGTCGACTAAAATATACTGATGATTTTTTTTAATTTCTCACAACATCTAATTTGTCACCAAAACTGACGTTCAATGTTTTATGGGTTGCTTTTCTGACGGTAGAATGTTAGAGGAAGGATGAAAGCAGGCTGGAATTATTAGGCATGTTTTACCGTGTTAAAAATGGGCATGGTTCCGTGAGGAAAATGAGTTCCGAATAGAATGCACATGCTGATGGTTAGATGGTTTGTGCATGTAGATTGGATGAACGAAGATGGGAGTGTAATGAGAGTAAATGACGGGGAAGTCAATAGAAGTCGGGGACACCCGACGAAGATATGGCACGATCAAGTGAAACAAATAGTTGAGTCGACTCAAGTCAAGAATCAGAATAATGGAAGAATATGAATGAGACGATTATGAATGTGAATAAAGCAAGGAGTATGTGTGGTTTATGTAATTTGAATTGCGCGTTGTTTAAAGTCTGGTAAAATTACGATACAAGTATGCCTTATTTTTTTCAAAATACATCTAAATAAAAAAGTTCTTAAGGAGGTACCTACTTGTGTTTTTCATTTTGAAAATATACCACCCAGAAAAACCTTCTTCTTTTGCATATGTAATCTGTGGCTAACCAGAGTAGTATATCTATGAGCGCACCTCAATACAACATGGTGGGTTCAATTTGTTTATTTGTTTAATTGCACATTTTAAAAAACTCTTTATAGCTACAGTTGTACATATTGGATTTCATTCAAACTACTCTCTAAATGTTTCCTGTACTGATAACAAGGAATTGTGCTATTTTCAGCGAAACTGGAAGAATAATTTTCAAAAAAAAAACGAGGACACACAGACAAACATTAATTTTTATTTATAGATGATGAATAATAAATAAAAAA
>JAHDVE020001312.1:0-27920 GCA_022606495.2 Halesus radiatus
AAATGACTGGGAATTTATTTATTTTCACAAATAAATAAAATGCTGAAACAGTGTTAGGGAGCGTTTCGATCAATTTTCTTACGATGGACAGACATGAATAGCGGAAAATCTTTGCAGACGTTATGTAACTATGCTCTGAGGGGGGAGATATTCTGTGGAATATGAAACTGTACCGACTTACAGTAGCTTATCAATTAAGGATAGTTTAGTCATATTTATTTGCTACGGCGGTTGGGAGATGAAAACGGATTATGAAGGGAGGGGGGAGGAATTTTCCCTAGAGGTTGTTCCAATTTTAGTTGCTAACCTTAGGAATAGGTTATCCACTATAACCGCAACAAGAGGGGGGCTGTAATGGTCTAACCATCATCCTTTCTTTTAATAGAACCCTGGAAAATATTTTTTTTTTATATGCATAACTTTCATGCTAGAAAAGCTTAAGGGAGCGACATCTATCGACTTGTGGAGAGTTTGATTACAGTGAATTATAATCCAATAATTTTGATTCATAAAACTCGTTGCAACATAAAACCACGAGATGGCAGTGAGAAGAAGGTGTTCCCTCTTATAAATAAACATCACAGGATTGGGTGAAATCAACGAAAAGTTACCAATCAAACGAGCGTTCTACATAAACAACAATTAGTGGTGACAGGACAAAGGAAATATTAATTATTTATGTGAATCGAAAGGGTTCAGATCAACGGCCTATAATATAAACATTTCACTAGCGGTCGAACAGGACGAGAAGAGGTCGTGAACTTTAAAGGAAACAATGGGAAATGCAGAGATGAATAACCATTGAAAATGGAAGTAGAAAGTAAAAATAATATACAAAATGTTAATTACAAATAAAAAAACTACAAAGAAATGATTTATCTTGCACGGGGAAAGGCGTGTTTGCATTAGAATTTAGACAGAAAGACGTGTCATGTAAGGCTAAGCGGAAAAACAACGAATTAGAGAAAATAATTCAGAGAACAATAGCTTCAGCAGATGAAAAAGGGAAGAAACAAGAATTATACAGTATGGAAACTTCGGCAAACTTAAGAGGCGATTTAGGCGAGACTAATGTGAAATAGAAGTACAATTTTCTAATTTCAGGAACGCAGATAATTACAAGGGAGTGAAACTAGGCTGATTTTAGGTGATAAAAGGTATTAATTGAGTAGATTCGGGACATCAGATATTATGAAAATGTAGATGAGAAATGTATCAATCAATTATAAAATTTAAACTGAAGGAATTCAATAGAAATATTGAGATATATGGACTAATACTTTGAATATAGTTCGATACATTTAGGTAAAATTTTGAGGTTGTCAATGACTAATGTAAACAAGGCGACAAGAATTGTTTATCCAAGCGATCAGATGAACATGAAACTCGGGCAATAAAGAGATAAACGAACAATTAAAAATATACAGGGAAGATAGGAATATTTATTTAAGGAAAAGTAATAAAAAATAATGGGTTTTCGATTAACTCTGATTTATATCGGTTTTTTACAAAAGTAATGATTATTACCCATAGTAAACAATAATCTAATGTGATATTGAGTTAGAGTGGAATGGAGAAAGGGGAGTGGCCAGAAAAGAAGTGAACGAACTCATATCTACCAGGTTTGGGGTAGGTAAATCGCAGGTAAAAACGCCAATAAATTAATACATAAAATTATTAAAGGTAGTGAAAAATCAATTAAGGATGATATCAATCGACCCGGATGAAAGTATAAGCAGACGATAGGTACATGCAAAGGTGTAATACAGCTAGACCAGGAAGAAGCAGTGCAACACATTGAAAAATCATTCTGGAAAGGTATATTTATTAACTCAGGCAGGTGAGGTGGGGAAGAAATTATATAGTGTTTACACCAATATTAGGATCAATTGAGAATTGCACGAAAATATGCGTTAATCGAATATTCACATGTTAGATCAGAGAAAAACCATGTTACCATCGGAAAATTCACAAATAAAAAGATATCGCATATCAAGATAACCAGGGACTAAGGGAATTTCTAAAATTGAACGATGTGAAGAAGGCGCTTCTTTAAATAAAATTCAATAATGACATAGTGGCTATAAATACGAGATACCCGAGTTCATAGGCGACCAAAGAATAAGCGATAGATAATATTTTCAGAAAAAAAAACATGAATCGAAATTTCCAATTCTATAATAAGGAACAGCAGGGCGATCTAGAGGAATGAACTAAATTTGATCCTGGCCGGAGTGAGGAAAAGTGATGGATTCAGAGGCGGGCCAGATTTTATCTAAATATTTACATTGAAGAATTACAGTCGAAATTAGTATTACTTACATATAGGTTTACGAGTTAATAGAGAACATAATTTAATGTAGGTATGGAATGGAGTTAAATCCTTTTGATTCTAAGCTAGGTATATAAGGCAATGTAATGAGGGAATATGGGATTAGTCGCGAATACGTCGGGCGAGAAAAAATTAAATTACGTGCTGGCCGATTTTAAGTAATTGTTTTGTTTTTGGACTTAGGAAGTTTCATTTGATTTGTTTCTTACAATTAAATAAAGTTTTAAATAAATTCTTTTAAATAGTTGTTGGATTGATTCAACAATAGTTTGATTTAATTCAATAATAGTTTGAAAAATATTGAAGTTAAAATTCATTATAATTAAGTTGATACTAAAAATTACTTCTGTGAATTAATTAAAATTGGTGGTTTTAAGTGAAATTATAATAATCGAAAGTGTTTATAAATAAAGTGTTTGAATCGAAGTCTTCTAAAATTCATTATATTTAAGTGAAGTGATATAAAAAAGTGACCCAGTAAATAAAGTGTTTTGTGTTCGAATTAATATTGTATTAAAATAAATTCTCTTGTTGATCTAATACAATAATAGTTTCATAAATAGTGAAATTTCCTAAAAATTAATAATACTTAAATTACGTTAAAGATTCTAAAAGTTGTAATTAAATTAATTTTCTCAAAACTGTTAATGAGCAATGTGATAATAATAATAATTTAATAAATATTGAAAATTTCTAAAAATTAATAAAGTTATTTGTTTAAAGATTTTTAAAATTAGCTTCTGTGAATTAATTAAAATTGTTTAAATGAAATGTGATTTAATTCATATTTTGTGTTGAACTAAATTCATTACGAGTTTAAGAAAAATTAAATATAATTGCGTTTAAAATAATTTAGTGAAAGTTTAAAAACAGCTGAGTCTTAGTTTCATATAATTCATTTTTAATACCTAGCGTGGGATTAATTTCGTCAAAGAAAAATAATAAAGCTCTAAAATATTACCAAGCGTTCGGTTTACGGATTTAATTAATAGTTAGTAAAGAGAATTACGTGAGTACAAAGAATAAAATAGGAAAATAAAACAACAAAAATTTAAATATTGTTTAATAATATCCGGATTGAGAGATCATTAAATTTGAAGAAATAGTACAAATCGGTAGATCACGAATTGAAATTAGGAAACACTAGATTGTATTAAGTAAATATTTCTAACTTAGATTAAACATTCCAGGCAGGGAAGTTCAATATTTTCTGAATCTTCATATTGGCGTGTATAACCCGTCTGGAAAAATTATGAATTTGTCGGAATTCAGGTGAGTCAAATTAATATACAAGTTTTCAGGATCCCGGGGAAGGCGAGGATGGAGATATGAATTATATTTCTAATGACTTATAAGTACATGTATTGTATGTGTGTATATGTAAATATGTATATATATATATTTATATTTAATGTTTAATATATAGGTCAATACTATACGACCGTTATCTATCATGAGTGAATGTTTTGTATACTTGAACAAAGCCGTTCTAATCAAATATTTGTGCTACCTTCATGAGATATTTTACGATAAATCTTTCCTTTCGCATTGAATTATAATTAAACTAGTACTATAGATAATTCAATTGTCTCACTCATTACCAGCACTTGACTTTTAAATATTCAAAAATACCTATTTTTTTTTCATAAATACATTTAAGTATTTATAAAAATTTCCGGTAGATACCTACCTGTATAATTGTCTTTATCGAGTTAATTCATAGTCAACAACTTCAGAACATCTTTTATAGGTATTTCACTGTGTAGTGAAATAACTTCGGCTAAAGACTTGGCCTTTACTAAGAGTATGTATGTGTGTATAGGTATATATGTATGTATAAAGCGTATAATGTATCTATCAAATCTATATGGCCGTTATTTATTTTATGTTTATTTATATACAATGTTTAATATATATATATATAAAACCATTTATTATATTTATGTATATGTCCTATAAAAACTGTTTATTTTATTAATATATACATTTTCCTAACATATAAATTCAAAAACTAACGTTACTAAAATTACCAACAACCCAAACGATTTTTATTAATTCAAAGACCGTTATCATTCTAAAACAAACCAATGAATCCTAATTGTTATGCTTCCTGACGGGGGTCTCTGACACTTAATAACTGTCGCATATCTCAATGACACACTTCCTCGACTGTTATTAAAACTAGGTCAACATTCCAAACCACACCTTCTTTTATCGAAGTATGTAGATACGTATAAGTATGTATATATATATTCGAATTTCAGTACATCTTACGAAGAATAAGTACTTTAACAAACGTCGACATTTAATTGAAAAATAACTATCATCTTTTGCGATGGACTATCATCTTTTAGAAATCACGTATTTGTAGTTTGCGTACATAAATATTTTTATAGCGCCATTTTCATAGAAAGATTCAATTCAAAGGCGCTCCACACCCGTTCGAACATATTGATGAATTCAACAGAACAAACAAAAACCCACATTACTGGAAATATCAAAATAAGCATAATCATTCGTCGACAATACGTTCCCAAGTTATGTTATAAAATTAATTTTATCTTCGACTTAGGTTTTCAAGGTTCAGGCCTTGCAAATTTTGGGCTTTTTGGAGTCCTACCTTTTCTCCAAACAAAAATCAATCTACAGTTAAATTCAAACTACATGAGATAGCAGGGTCTCATTAAACCAACCTGTCAACCAAACCAAAAAGTAATATATCATGTATATTGTATTATCACTTTTACGTATATTCTTATGTAATATGTCTGAATATCTGGCACAGATTCACGACCTGTGTTGGAGATGTCAGATCCACAATTTTCTGGGAAAACTGGAGTATTGTGGATTATAAAAACTCGTATTGTTTACATATATTTATAATTTGTACCTATCGATTGGGCAGAAATAATTGCTGATTTAAGCGTGGTTATCTCTGAACTTTTGATGCGAGGGACGGCCTTTCAACCCGGACTTTGCAAAAATTCGCAAGTATATAATGTTGTTTGACGAGGGGACGGAACCGGTTTGATCTCCTTTAAATGTAACTGTCTGGAGGACGGGAATTCGGAGGGTCTCGGACCCATGGATAAGGAAGGTGCTCTTTCCGTCGCGGTACAGGGGATGACCAATAGCGCACGAACTGAAAATTGAAGAGGTTACGTATACCGTTTGGTCAGGCTGTATGTCTGTGAAGAGAGAGTTACTGACCGGAAACGTGGTCATCTGAGTACTTTAGGGGTTGGTCTGGAGCCGAATTGCAGCAAAACAAACCGTATTCGATCTCTCGTCATAACAAAAGCTGTGTAAACTAAAACCTAATCATGTAATTTTCCCAAATTTAGGAGAGGATGGAGATGGCGCCAAAACAAGTAAAACTGTACCTTTTAACCATGAAATTCATTGAAACTAACCCATGTAGAATAACACTTAGTACGATGAGGAAAGGCGATAATACTGTGATCATTACATTTATGTATACCAAATTTAAAATTGAAACTACGTCGTATTATATAGATCAGGAATAGTGCAATTAGTATAGCCCAGAAGCTAAGTTTTCCCATTAAAACTCACGATAGAAGAAAAATAGAAAATTTAGGGGTAAAGTTAGGAAAATGCTAGTCTTCCTATAGGAAATTAACGTAGATTGCATAGTAGGATAATAATAGAGAGTTCAGAACATTAAAGTCTAAGATAGGAATGTTAGGAATACGAATTCTGTCAATGGTATGCGAGAGTCTGCCTACGCTACAAAGAATAGGGGTTACCACAAATAAGGCCTTGTTTTTCCAATAGTCTGAAACAAAAAAACAATACAACGTAGACTCGCGAAAAGCTTGGCAAAATTGACCACATTGGAGTGCAAAATTTCCGTGAAAATCATGAAAATCGGAAACACTCGAATGTTAGCATAGGGCTAGACGTTACACGCTGGCCAAGGAGGAGGAAAACCTCAAATTGAAAGGAAAACTACAAAGAGTTTTCCAATCACATTAGTTAGGAAAATTTAAGGCAGCAGTAGAGGAGTCATCTTAAATCGGTGGCGCGAACGGAAGTCTATTGCTAAATTAAATCATAAACGAAGGAAGGACGGGCCATCACATCTTTAAAGCCTAGTGGGGGGGGGGGGGGCATCTCAAACACAGGACTGTCCTAGTGAGATGAGTGGCTAATATTTTTCTTTTATTCTAAAAAATTGAGAAAAAATAAATAAAACAAAATACCTCCCTTTCTTCAAAAGACCTCCTGCACTGCAGATGACATAGGCCCCGAAGGAAATCTTTTTACCCCTCTACTGTGTGGAGTTAAAATAGAAATAAAATAAGATGGCACCGTTTGAGTTTCACAGGTAATAAATACTATGCAGGACTGCCAGGGCCAGGGGTATGGGGATGGAGAGGAGAGGAGAGTATAAGTACAAGGTATTCTTAGGAACTTAGTACGTAGCGGGTTTTCAATAAAACGCACAAAACCCTCGCGAGAAAGTTGTCTGAATTGAAAGTTAGCTAATTTATAGGCGGACTCTTGTTACCGGGTCGGTTCACGTTCAGTCTGACAACAGAAAGCAGCCTTGCTTCATCGCGTAGCTACCAGCGGTACCAACCAACCCAACTCATCGACGGAAGGGAAATGGGGCATCTCAATAATAATACAAGAATAATAATGTTTTATTACATTTTTTTTATAAGAAATTAAAAAATAATGATAAAAACACATAAATTTGTTGTAGACCACTTTTATTTTAATAAAACTCTACCGGTTTCGGAAGCACCCTTCCTTCATCAGGAGAATATGAAAACTAACTTATGATATAGAATATTGATAAGACATATAAATTTTAGGTGTTGGAGTGGGGGGTAAGCGTGAAGGAAGGGTGCTTCCGAAACCGGTAGAGTTTTAATAAAATAAAAGTGGTCTACAACAAATGTATGTGTTTTTATTGTAAATTATGGCGAGCCACAAAGTTAATGCTTTTTACAAATATGTAAAAAATAATGTTATCCTCACGGGGGTTTCCCGCGCTGAGGATTTCATTTTAAAAAGATGATATTCAATTGATGTGATTGTTGAAAAAAAAACCGTGGAGTTAAGTGATTTCTGTGTTAGTCTGTATTTGGTGTTAATATATTTTATATTTCAGATCTCCCTATGTAACGTATCCAGCGTTTTATTTGTTTTTAAATTTTATTATTGTTGTTGTGATTTTTGAAGGAGAGTGGAATTTTGTTGTAGAGTTTAGTACTTATAGTACAAGAAGCTTTTTTGTCCAAATGTTGTGTTTGTGGTTGCTTGTTGGATGTGTTTTTGACTCTGCGATCTAGTGTTTCTAATATGTGTGATTGTTATTATTTATTATTTTTTTTGTATTTATGAATGTAAAGTAGTTTTGTTTTAGAGTATAATTGTTTTATTGACATAATGCTAAGTTTGTTGAAGATTTCGTCAGTGCTAGTTCTTACAGGGAGTTTAAGTATAATTTTCATGATAGCTTTTTATGTTCTAATGAGTAAATTAAGAAATTTATCATTAGCACTTCCCCATCCGATAATACCGTATTCTCATAGTGATTGGCAGAGAGCCATATAGATCTTAATAAAATCTTTTCTACTGAGGACATTCCTTATTGTTTTAAAAAAGTAAGTAATTTTTTAAATTTTGTTATTTAAATAAATAATGTGGTCAGGGCACTACAAAATTTGATAATTTTTTACGCCTAGATACGTTATGTTATTCATGATACTGTAATTCAATTAACCTAACCTTATCTGTAAATCGGAAAATTAGTTTTTAGAAAATTAATCTTAAGTGTGAAGCCGAGAATTAAACCTAACATAACCTGATTAGGTTAGGTTAGGTTTAATTCTCGGCTTGTACTATATTCTCGACTGTATATTTTACGCACACGATTGTGTCCGTAAAATATACAGTTGAACTTAATCTAACATTACCTATCATAAACTACTCATATTATTCACTATGAAGCAGAGAATTAAACTAAACTAATTTACAAGGTAAAATATGACAATTTTCAGATTGCTACGCCATCTACTCTATGTTACGAGATATAAACTTAAGAAATACCAATTAAACTGAAAAAAAAGACAAGACGCCATATTTTGTTTTATTTTTATATAAACGGACCATTATTCAATTACACAAAATACACAACACGAAGTGAGATAAACAAGATCTACGGAAAAGGAACAGCACATACATAATACGTGAATGAAGCAATGACAAAAATATACATTTGAGTGAACATTATAGTCAAAGCTTGAATAAGATTCTTGTAGAGTTTATTTTCGTAAAGACTGAAAATTGTTTAGACTGGTACCTACAATTTGAGTTAACAAATTTCGACATTCTGGACAGTGGAGAAAGGTAATCATAATTAGTATAGTGCTGATTAAGGTTGTTTCTAAGTCTATTGCTTATTCCATATGTTTTTTCTGCCGAAATCGCGCTAAACCGATGACAAATATTATTTTTTCATAAACTATGCAATGGCGGAAAGTCGTCGTGTAGTATTGTATAAAATCTAGAACTGTATTCGGCCAAAATATCTTTCAGCTTCGGTCCCTTATGTCGTTGAATGAATTCTAAAATTATAATTTTACCCGACTCCAAACAGTTTAAATATAACACACATCAATCCAATTGTTCATATGTATATCAACAACGGCAGAGAGCAGGTCACTTAAATCAATATCTAAGAAGGTTTTAGCAGTACGTTAAATTAAAATCTAAGGAGGTTATAGACATTGAAATTTCATGACGCTCACGTAGTTTAAATGGCACTTTTCAGCATTCCAGGAACCCGTGAAATTATTTCAATGATGTTGTTTTATTTTTATTTTTTTATGTGGTACCACACAAGAGTCCCTGCTGCTCCTAACCGTCTGGAGACAGTGAGACTATGGCATCCCCAATCGGGGTATGTTGTGAGGCTGAAGGTATTGAGGATGGGAAGGAAATAGGGAAGAAGGAAAATAGGGAAGTACCAGGCCATTCAGATCTGGTCACCAAATACGGCTAAAGCCATTTCAAACAACTTGTCGATTCTGAATGGTGGTCTTTTACCAGGGCGATACTGACAGTAACTATCACTTTGGAACGTGCCGCAGATGTAATATAAATTGTGAAATAACACAATTTAATCAAATAAAATTTACTTGCGCAACCGGGATTTGAACCCGCACCTCCGGATTCATAGCCAAGGATCGTAACAACTCAACCACATAAAAAAAATAAACACGCCTAACCCCCCCTATCAGGGCGATACTGACTGTATCTACCATTCTGCAACGTGGGAAAAATTAGAAACAACCAAAATACTATTGCATTTATTTATTAAAAGTAAATTCTCATCTGACGTGGAACATCCACCGAGTTCGTGCGAACTTCCCCTAAAAATTAAATCAAAAGAGGTTGAAAGTTGCGCCAACAGTAAACAGGGGTAAATGGACTTTAATAAGCAGCATTTAAATATTACCCACGAAGCTCCCCGTGTGGGCGGCCGGGGAGGGAGGGGGGCAGGTGGGCATTGAATTAATTGCCCCTATTCAGGCGGCCTCCACTTGTCGACAAGTTTGGCCATCACAAAAATGTATTTAACTTTTTCTCGACGTGATTCTTCAAGTGTACTCGTATAAGACTGCCAGGCTGCCTGGCTACCATTCGGGTGAAGGGGGGGCACGTCTAACAGCAATACAATGTAGGTACGCCAGCTATATTTATTTGGGAAACAAATATCTATATTACAATTATGCTGTTCTTTTTAGTTAGTTTTAAATTATGCTTGTTCAATCCACGTTATCTACGACCAACCTAGATCCTGAAAAATTCGCGGTATTTTTTGAGAATAGTAATGTAATTTTTCGGTAAAATTCGCGTTATTTTTGGCGATGTTCACCTTATTTTTGGATAAATAAGGTTTATTTTTAGAAAAAAGGGTTTATTTTTCAGCAATACGGTATTATTTTGCAATAAGAGTGGTTCATATTTTTTTGGTCAAAATTTTTACGTTGCCTTTTTCATATTATTACACGTGTGATACGTAACTCAATAATATTATCTTTTTTTAGTACTCAATTTTAAACGCATTTTTTTCCTCATAACACTAACCAGTACCTATCAAACATATATGCATAATTGTTTACTCTATAATGTTTGTTTTTCTCATCCCTTCATAAGTACCTAACTATTATACTATACTCAAATCATCTGGTATACGTAAACGATTACTCTATACTTTTTTTCTTCTTTTCTGGTTGAAGTTAACTATTATTTTATATTAATTATTATACTATACTCAATTGTTTTTTTTCTGTACTATTCTTCACATCTTATTATACTTTATTCTAGATATATTATATTACCATACTATGTCAATACTAGCTTTTTTCCCTTCTATTTTTGTATAATAGCAATTAATATGATCTAAACTTGTCAATTTGACTGTCCTTAAATGGGATTTGTTCCTAGTTGGGCAGTCAAAGCTTTCTTACATTTTATATTTAAATAATGTGTGTTTCAAACAAATAAATATTATTATTGTACATATTTGTTTTAATTACTTTTTTTTAATCTGAAAACGAATACAATATGCGGCGCTTCCGACATAAGCGTTACATTTTATGGTTATTCAAGCTTGTCAAAATCATAGACAAAGAAATATTTAGAACGAACACCATTACTGATTTATTTTAAAATACCGGAATAGCACGTGAAAAATACGAAAATTTGGAGTTATTTCCCCGAAAACTGCGAATTTCGCGTGAAAATGGCGAAATTCATGTAAAAATGATGAATTTCGTGTAAAAATTCCGGTCTCTATGTACTGATTACATAAAGTATTGTATTACAAGGCGTGATTTCCATTTAATTTACATAAAATAATGACTAACCCCCAATTATTTGTTTCTTTTAATAAAAAGTGATTTAAGTTACCTGCCTATTATTTATCTCATAACCGTTTAGGCCCGGCCCTGTTCTACTAACTGGGTATGATTGTTATTTATTATCACAATTAAGCATCGGTTAATCAAGCTTCCTTGACCACATTAACCATTACCCGGGAGGTGTATGTAAAATTAGGCCAATGATTTATGTGGTTTTATCGCTTCATTTGGCCCACGACAGGCGAATTACTTGTTACTGTGTAGAACTATAATAACTTTACTGGCGTAAGATATAACCCCTTGACCTCTGCCAACTTGGCCTATTAAGTTCTCTAATGACCCCGCATGAGTTATGTGCGCAGGTAGCTGGTATAATATAGTGCTACATGTCCGTATTAAAGTCCAACTTCCTCCGCCGTTTAATGAATATGGAATGGGATAAAATAATAAATTTGAATTCTGGTGAATAATACTTTGGATGTAAGATACATTTACAGAAGACCTATAAGTCTTATCTCCAATGGCCAAATATTTGAAGGGATTTTTATTCAGTACTACTCTTTTATTAAAAACTTTTGCTTGTGTACCTAAATCAGAGGAACGGTATACATTATATCAGTGATGAACAACCCGCGGCCCACGAGCCTATTTCGTGTGGTCCGTCAGACTTTTCATGCTCCCCATTATGCTAAATAAAAAATACACAGCATTAATTTATTATTTTGATCTTAGGTCTAGAAAGGCGTGCGACGCTTTCTTTCTTCCCCCTGTAATTTCGTTCCATTTTATAGGGTTTTTATAGGGGTACAAGACATCGTTTTTTAAAATACAGAAGTAACGGAAGTGAGTTTTTGTATTTTTTATTTATAATATATAAAAACAGGTCAATGTATCTGAGCGCTGTTTAGGGACTAAAATCACGTCAAGGGCATTTTACATCTTTTTAAAGTTTGTAGCTCCTTTTAAATGGATATGTTTTAGATTTTTCTTAAAGGTTTCCTAATTGGTTTCCGACCTCAAACCAAATGGAAGGTCATTCCACGATTGTGGGCTCAGTGCATTGGAAAATTCTGTCCCCAAAATTAGCAGCGTCAGTTAAGAGGGTTCACAACCAGTCTGTTAGACGCATCATACTTCGTCGACCTGAGCGTGAATTGCCTCTGAGTAAGATTATCCCTCACGCAGAGATCAGACAAGCATGATGGTGCCAGCCCGTTCAGTGCCTTATACTCGTATAGCACAAGGCATTTAATTGCAATCATTCGGATTTTCGGGTGGTACGTTCAAAATATTTAACGGTTTCCGATCTCTTTTGGAAAATACAAAAGTGTCTCTGGTGAAATTTGCCTGTTTTCAATATTTTTAATCAGCAGCTTAAAATTAAAAGTTTTCACATGATCTTTAAAATACCACGTGGATGAAAATCCACAGCATATATTTGGATTAAATTTTGGTATGACATCTGAAGATTTAGCATAAAATTATTAGGAAATGCGATATTTTATGTACGTACCTAGTTACGTTTTTGGATTATGAGAGGTATGTACCTACTGGTTCCGGACAGATGAACCCCCTGCGGTTCACGAACATATTGAACATCGAGAATGTGACCTTCCGGGTAAAAAGGTTGTGCATCACTCTATTACATTCATAATAATAATCGGATGATTTGTATAGCGCCGTTTTTGTGAAAAATTACCTCCAGGGCGATTCATTCATATACTTATTTTACTGATCTGTTAGCTACGTGTGGAAAACGAGTGATTTTTCTTTGCACATCGTGAAAGACGGTTGACATCAGTTTAAAACATTATGAAAACGTTTCTCTTCCACAACCCATTTTTGTACTCAACGCCGGCTTTCGGGTGTCTCCCCCCCTAAAACAAGCGCTCTTCAAGAAGTTCACTACTTAGTAAACTTCTTGAAGAGCGTTCCCACACAATATTACTTAACCCTCGAGTGACGTGGTAAACAAAACTAATGTAAGTTCCCTCAAATAAGTTGCGGGTTCATATTACAGCGATGTAACAAAAGTTGCATGACCTTCGATCTGTACATCGTTTTATAGTTCCTCCAATAGCCAACCGTCGATGATGTCCATATTTGAGGTAGATGTGATATTTGAAATACTTGCGGTGAATAAAATGCGAGAGAGAGAGAGAGAAGTTTGTTGTGGGTTCCGGGGATCCACCACGCCACTTAAAGAAAGCTACTTTACTAATTTGGGAGGCGGGATGGGTACCGCCGCCCCGGGAACCATCAATTGGATAACTAAAATCTCTGCCATAGCTCACCCCAAGTAGTTGGTGACTTAGCAGGCGTGCCCGGGCTCATGGGGTGGGGTTTGTCCAGGTATTGGCAACAAATGGGTTTGGCCGCCAATTGCGCGATGGACTCGAATCCAGCTAGAGAGGTCAAGGACCTCAACCGACCTCTCTCGACCCATCGCCTTGTACCGCAGTGGCAGGGATGGATTAATACGTTGGTCACTCAAAGATACATTGAACCCCAGATTCCTGCCAACACTTCCTTTCTCTAAGTTGTGTGTAGTTAATGTAAAAAAGGGTAAAGACGACATATATTCCCCGTGGGAAACATTAGATGCATCATCTATGGAGTTAATATTTAAAAAAATGTTCGCAGAACCTCATTTAGGAAACTGTGAGCTAATTAGGTAATAATCACCAAAATAAAACAATATACAAGCATACAGACTATAGTATGCACACAATAACAGATAAGCATCCAAACATATAAATATGTTTAAAACCCTCAAAAAATAGGGTACTTTCCTAAAATCATTTCACCAGTCGAAGAGCAACTTTATCAAGTCCTCAAAGTTAGTAATCAACATCACAACCCCTGGATTGCCTACCGGCAACCTTTTATTCGGATTTTCTGTCGGTTCATCGCCGATGACGATCTCGCCATAATGGCCGCATCCGTTTAGTGATTTCCACTGCAGTTTGGGGCCGGATTTAGATGACGCGGCGGCGCACAGTGGACCATAAAAAAAAATTAAAAAAACCGAAAACGTATTTAAATTGGAAAAAATATATTTTTCCAGATGCCCTTATCTCTGTTGCACATCGTTTGATTTCTTCACGAGGACGCAGAAAATTCTACTTAGGAGTTCTATAACTAAGTAAAAAGCAAGCTCAGTAGCTACATGATGTGTTTTTGTACGCTCTATAGATTTTTTTTGAGCCAAGATATAGATTTTTAATGAAATAAACAAACTTTTTTTAATATTGCTCACCGTTTTTGTCGCACTTCAGCTATACTGTCAGAGAGGTGAAGTACTCTGCAGCAAAACAAAACAAAAATTTGTATTGTGTCCGTATAAAATGACTTCGAATTAATGATTTTACTAAACGGTGTTATGCAAATTGCTAGATTATATATGAAAAGACAAATTATTTTCTTTAAGTGGTTTTATATAAATAGATTTTTGTATTTCGTGCTGTTTCTCAAACTGTCCCACTGTGCGGTGGTGCAGGGAATGCAATTCATTAAAATGCAAATACCGCTCATCTCACTGAAAGGATTGGAGTGGTGGTGGGGGGGAGCAGGGGCGGTGCAGGGCGATGAGTAGCGGAGCAGGGGGCGGTGTCGGGCGGCGGGTGGTGATATTAAAAGTTCTGTTCAGATCGGATTACGGCGGGCGCTAAGCAAATTAAAAATCACCGGCGACCAAGGACGGAAAGCATTCTCACTTGTAACTCTCCGGGCCGTGAAATTGATTTTACACCTTTGGTGGGATTTTAAAATGTCCTTTCTGTTACAATCTCGCTAGTTAAAATCAGGGACGAAATATCAATTTTTTTTCCACTCAACAATGCTATTGTCTACAAACACCATCGGTTCGACAATCCTCTTAATGGTCGGCACTCAAAAATATACGCTTTGTAGTCTGCTAACGCAAGAAAAAATATGAATGATTTATCAATAAACTGTATACGGGTAGTTAAGAAAATGTATAAGTTTTCGAAAGACAAAATTCATCAAACTGTAATTTTTAAAATTCTTAGTGAAATACGTAGGTACTGGAATTTTAGGTAAAACGTTCAAAAGTGCCTTCACTGCACCTGTTTTCAGACATTTTGGTATTCAATGAAATATGGCTACAACGACTTGACCGGCACCCTATTCTACAGTTAAGTACCGGACCCCGAAGTGGCTGGAACATTTTACAGACGTTCAAAGCCATTTTTCAAAATACAAGCAATGAACTGTAAACCTTATTAAATAATAATTGGCACACACGACCATTTTAAAAAACCATAAAGCAAGTCTAATTTGTGGAATTTATTGTATTATGAAAAAAAATTGTTATGAAAACTTTATCAAATTTTTTGGTATTCCGTGTCCACCTAATAATAATAAATTAATTAAATTTGATTAGTTTTTTAGAATTCGAAATCATGGTAGGTAAATTTGGATTAAAATGAAAAATCAGACTCTATTAAAATAATATAATACATCGCATAAACATTTAGAGAACATATTGGTAGCGTCTACCAATAAGAAATACATTTATACAAAATTGTTCAAAATCGACAAGTGCATCGCACTTCGCGACACAACCATTTGTAGAATCAACTATTTATATATGTTAAATACATAAATAAAATGGAGTTCTTCGAATTAAACACAAAAATAATTAATAATAAGGAAGTTGTCAAAGAACAAATTATCATCAATATTTATATAAATAATAGGAAGTGAAATTGACAGGGAGTATTGCTTTTTTTCTGTCTTTTTTACAACAGTGCTTCCCTAAAATTCAGGTACATGCTGAGGATCATTCCAGATCAGAGTAGGACGTGCTAATCAAAGTTTGGCGGGAAAACTGCGTTTTACCATACATTGAGGTAAAAGTTCCTAGGTGTCCTATCGGAACCATAATAAGTCTGTCTGTGCCGCTTAGCAAATCCATATTGTTAAGTAGTGACAATCTTTAACATAGGAATCCATTTTCTATAAAAACTTGGTTACTTAGCGTAGGCAATAGTTCCTAAAGCCTAAAGGCAGAGTCTCTCGCTTAATCTGTTAATTTTTCACAGAATGTAGCGGATAACGGAGATGCTTTGGAATCCTTACGATTTAAATGTATTTTTTGTCTTTCAGAATGTCCAGATTATAATGGAAGTAAAAATATCCAGCTGTCCTTTTCTAGCCCGTTTTATAAAATACTTCATAACAAGAAAGTTATACATTTAGCCCCGTTATATTATTTAGCGTCAAGTACTTGATTTTTAATATCCGTTTCTGCCGGTGGTAACACCGAAGGGGGTGATCATTGGTCAGAGGTATGAAGAGGAGGGTGTCGGCTTCGGCGTTCAAAAGAGCGGTTGTCTCAGTGGCCGTTCCTGGTTCGGAGTCAAAGTTAATTTATCGACTCATTGGATTTCGTCTCCTGTCGGCGTGTTGTGCTATGATCTGCTACACTTCGAGATGGCCAGGTGTGGCCGGGTAATGTTTATTTTGATTTCATTACAAGTTTTGGTTTATTTATGACCCGTTTTGGATCCAATTTCAAATTAGTAAAAAAAAACTCATACATGCGTCCACAAAGAGATTTACGGGTTTTTCCCAGAAGCGTAGAATCATTGCTTTTCAATATAGGCGTTTTTGCAAGGCGTTTTCATAGCAAAACAGGATTATTTTTTCGATTCCCTATTCCAGCCTTTTATAAAATATCCTGGAAGCGGTGGCTATTTCAAATTGACCACAAACGAAACACGGTAAATATCTCCTAAGTATAATTTGACATAATTATAATCCGTTATTATTACTATTTTTTCATAATTTAATGTAAGAATATTACCACTACCGTTATACTAATTGTATTGGGTGTTATATAGCAGATATCATACTTAAATTATTGATAATTATTACTCAGGTTTATAATTAATTAACGATCAATTGTTTTTGTGTTTAATTTGTAGAACTCCATTTAATTTTTTTATTTTAATGTAATATAAATCAAATTTAATAATGTTATTGTTAAGTTCTGAAAGTATTTTGGTTTTTATTATTGACAGCTGTTTCGGCGTTCAAGGCCATTTTCAAACTGCCTACTGACCTTGAACGTCGAAACAGCTGTCACAATAATAAAAACCAAAAAACTTACAGAACTTTAATAAAAATATTATTAATTTTGATTTATATTAAATTAAAATAAAACATTAAATGGGGTTGCACAAATTAAAAACAAAAACAATTTATCGTTAATTAATTATAAACCTGAGTAATAATTATCAGTGATTTAAGTATGATATCTGCTATATATCACCCAAGACAACCACTATAACGGTAGTGGTAAGGCTCGAAGGCAAGTATTTGAAACAATATCTTTTGAAAAAATTAATAAAAAATAAACAAGGAGGTTTTAACTCCCACTGCGTACAAATAATTACTGTTTTGGCATCTTAAATGCATAGTTATTATGTACCCGTCTCCCTCACCCCCGATCCGATTCCCTTTGTCATGGACAGAAGAGCCAAAATCAGTTCGATTACAAACCGTTCAACGTCGCGATAAGAGCAACTGGCCAATTCTGGAGTATGAAGTCAAGTTAAGTGAGGTGAAATCAAGTGCTAGAGGATATTCACGACCGAAGGTAGGCCTATTCAATTTCCGTGGCATCCTCCAGTTCCTTTTACCCCCTTTCTCGTCTGGTTCTCGAGTCAGATCAACTTCGCCGGCTACCCAGAATTGGAATACTTCAGAGCTGTCGAAACGATTACACAAACGGCATTTCATTATAAAAAACAGGTAAAGAACAACGAACCGAAGGAATACTTCGGTTTACAGACGGGTTTAGCCCACTTAGTTATGAGGTTAAGTCCTTTGAATAATTGCAATTATTATAATTATTATATTTTTTTAACTTCTACATTTCATCATTACTTATTTATTTATTTTATTATACACCCATCTGGGATTTTGCATGGATTTTAGAACATAATATAACCACCTATACAAATTATAACACGAACCATTAACGCAACACTATCCAAGCTACAATACTACACATCTGAAAAAAACCCCTGACTGCAGAAACGGGCGGTCCGTTTGATAGATTCGCCTATCTTTACAAACGAACTGCAATCTTTGTAGCACAGACGTCAGTTGGAAATGCTGTCCTTGTTCTACCAGTATTTTAATGGAAGATGATCCTTCGGCACCGCTGCATAGTCGGGAAACAAGCCAAGCGCGCGCATAACATTTGCATATGGTTGGCATTTGTCACTTGAGAACAGGTCGCTTCTGCGACTCGTTTTTGTATTCAAAAGCTCGGCTGCGGAATGATTTGCCGGCCTCTGTGTTTCCTCCATCCTACAAGAAGGGTATCTTCAAGACTCAAGTTCACTCCTTCCTATACTCCAAAAGATCCTCCACACAGCATCCCCAAAGATGATATAGGCCTCGAGGGAAATTATTTCCCTCAGGGTTTCCTGTGGGGAGAAAGTGTAAAAAAATAAATAAATAAATATATATATATGTATATATATATACATACATATATTGTAGGATTCATCAAAGTGCTGGTATAGATGCCGCTTCACTTTATAAATGGAGTCTGCAAATATATCAACAACACCTTCAAACCTGTTGCCTAGATCATGGATTCTAGTGGTTAATTAATGAGAATGATAGATGGCTGTGTAAATGTTGCAGAAAAATGTTACAGTTTGTATTGTGTTCCTCGTCGGTACAATCAATTTAATAGTGGCGAGGATGGCAGGGCTGTCAATTAGGTTGTTAATGATTCGATATAATATAAGTAGGTCTGACATAATTCTCCTGTCAGACAGCGAAATCAGATGCAAGTGTTTAATTAAACTTAAATAACTAATTTTATCATTTCTAATTTCGAGTTTATAATATTTATATATCTAAGAAATCTGTGCCGAACCCGTTCTATGTTATTAAAGTGTGCTTTATACAAAGGGGACCAGATAGGTGAATTATTCTCCACTAGATTTCTAACTAATGAAGTGTGCACTCGAATCGTATAATTTTATAGTACATTCGTAACATAATAAGTTAGATATATTTCTATGTTGAAAGATAAAAATCCTGCATGCTAAACCCCTCGAACAGAATTTTTAAATTAAATAATTTTTTTATGTTGAGTGATTGCTTTGTTAAAATGAAATTTCTGTGTGTCGCCAATCATCGCAACCAATTTTTCAAAATAAAATTTATTTCATTTGTAGCTGAAAGCTCACCCAGTGTTTTCAATTTCAATGTACCAATGTTATTTAGTTTTAATTCATCAGATTGTCAGGCCGGTCACGTATTCCTTTGAATTTTCTATTGGGCAAAATTGGCGGGATTTTTTTGAGATAACCAATCAATTCCAGTAATTAGTTTGGGAACTTAATTGCGGGATTAGAATGGAATACCTCCAATTTGGGATGTTTGTAAAGAGATTATTTAAAAATGGAACAATTCAGCTTTTTTTCCGAGGAATTGTTAGAAATGCGTTGTTCGGCTGTGGAAACCTTTATTCTTATTGTGTTGTAAGCATAGAACAAATTAATTTATAGAATGTAGACTCTTTTATAATATATTGTCTTTGTCTGCTTTGCTTCTTCAATAATTGAATTTTCCATCATCTTGTTTGAGGGGAGAAGGACGTTGGAGAGGGATTGTATATTAATTTGAAATAATGATAAAATAATTACGCAATACGATAAACATTATATTTTTGAAGAGAAACATATTTAATCAACTGAACTGTGTGAATTTGGATAAGTTCAAACAAAATAACAAATCGTAGCAGAATGTTCCTTCCATCAGTTTCCCAATGGCACAACCGTGCTGAACCAAGTGACTACCGATGCCGTCGACTGGCTGAATAGCCGCATTGTCCCACTTCACCATACGAAGAATAAGATGTGAAAAACACGATACAATAAGGAACTCCAGTGAAAAACCTAATGGATTTAAAAATATATATTCATGTAGATCAGCAAAGGCCGATTCTAAATATATAACTTTCATTATATATAATTAATTATACGTAGAATTTATAAATCGTTATTTAAAAGTGAATAAAACTTATCTCATCGAAACACCTTTTTATGTTGGTAACATTGCATTTGGAACATTTGACGTCACGTGCGCATTATGTATTTGGATTAGTTTGGAAATTTTTATTTTTCGATTTTTATTTGTATTTTAAACATGTGTTTTTTTAGTTTTGGCGAAATTTATACTTAATTTGGGTGACCTTTAGTTCTATAATTGTTGTTCAAGATAAACAAAAAACTGTTATTAATGAAAGAAATTAGAGTATTTAGGCGCAAACAAAATATAGATATTATCATAATGTTAATGCTAAAAAAATATTATAAATGGGACTGGAGTTTCTTATTGAAGCAAAATGACCGAATATTTAATTAGAGTTTGACTTTTATAATTTGCTTACTCCAGTCAAAATCACGCGAAACAAACGTGAACGACCACAACTAAGTTGGTACCAAAATGGGTGTAACGGCACCTTTATCTTCAGCCGTAAAAACTAACTTTAGAATTTAGAAAAACGACATTTAAGTTTGAACGCCATTACTAATAAAAAATAAAAACAATTGGACTGGAGTTCCTTATTCGAGATAAAATACACTAGAAGCCGAATATAAAAGCCAATAAAATGCTGGAACACAAAAGTGTGCAATAATAAAAACATAAAAATATAACCACGACAGGAAACAATCCCGCACTCTTCTGAGCCAAAATACTTCAACACAAATCCCGCAGGCCTTTGCAGGTCGCAGGAAATAGCTCATTGACCGTCTAGAGATTTCACAACAAAACCTGAAGTTATTCCAAAAGCGTATAAAAAATAATGCCTCTGCGGTCTCGACTCAATTTAAAACTCCATCGAACTTTTGTTATTTTTACAAAACTTTCCTCCCCTTTCCGCACCCCCTTGCTTACCGCCTTGGTGGTAATGTGGCGGCTTCTCGGTAGCGAAACAAATTAACAGATTATAAAAATATATTATTTTGCAGTACCCGCTTAGGTACGCTAAGAATATTATTACTACACAATTTTTTTGGAAGGGGGGCATTACTAAAGCTGCAAAAATTATTTTCAGTTGGGGTTCTTCACAATTGTGTGGCAGTGCCTAGTTGTAATGTATTTCTGGACACTGGTATCACCAGCTTGTCCGCTCGTGGCTCTTCATATCGCGCCGCACCAAATACCAGCTCCATTCAGCATCCCAGTACCGCGTCCTTTTGGTATTTCAACCTATAATATGCGAGTTTAAATTTTTTTTTAATTAATTTAACACATTTTATAAAATATAAGGCAAAAAGTCTGTCTGTTTTTTTTTTATAAATTTAAATTTTCGTTTTATTTATTTGATATGTTTTTATATTTTATAATTTGTTAAGTAGGTACATACTCGTGTTTTTCATTTTGAAAATATTTTATCAAAAAAAACCTTCTTCTTTTGAATATGCAATCGGTGGTTAACCCGAGTGTTATATCTATGGGTTAACCAAAATAAAACATGGCGGGTTCAATGTTTTTCATACTAATTTTAAAACGTTATAGCAACAGTTTTACATATAGGCTTTCATTAAAACTACTCCATAAACTTTCCCGGAATTAATAAAAACAAACTGTGTTATTTTCAGCGAAACCGGTCCAGTAATTTTTGAGAAAATCGAGGTCAAACAAACAAACAAACTTACATCGATTTTTTTATACATAGATTGAATATAATATATATACTTACATAAAAACATGTTTATGACCTTTGTACCTATGTTTATATAAATCGACGGTCCCAACGAACAATGTCGGTTGTGCAAATAGTAACTTCTTATTAGAGCTGTTTAAAGTTTCGTTTCTTTGTGTTTAGAGTTTCACGTCTACATTTTTATTGTTTTTGAGTTAAAGAAATATTGGGTTGTTTTCGATATTTTGTATAAACCCCTATTTATTTCATTGGAAAAACATATTATTGCAACACTACGGCTCTAATGCAAAGTTACTAATTTACACATCCAACATTGTTCTTTGGAACCGTCGAAATGTACGTAACAAAAAAATAATTAATAAATTAAAAAATATCGAATAATCGGGTACTTCCTTTTAATAATATGTATTACTACCTCCAGTTTCATAAAATACGCAAAATCCCATTGTCTTCAGGCAGTTGGGACTCTGGTGCGGTATTCACATAAAAGAATCTGTGTAAAAAGTTGAATTATTCACACAGGGGTTGTTTAATATGGCATTTTTAACGGCCTCCCAGCCAAGCATTAGTTTATTTACCGATGTGACCTCTGCGGCCTTCGATACCTGCCCTTTCCATGACATATTTCAGGGGACGTAACACACGCGGGGCCAAATCCTTCAGGTTGGGACCCGCCGTCTATTCTCAGCAAAGAAAGCACTTCAATTTAAGATTCTATACCAGTGGTTCCCAACCTCATTTTTGGAATATATTTTTCATCAGCGTCCCCTCCCCCATCCCGCCCAATTTCTTCTTACGCGACAATGCTATTAAATCTCAATGTAAACCCCGACACGATCTTTTCATCCCCCTGTTCTGCACTATGATAGCTTTTTGCTCTTGATAAATATTTATTTGTATATTTTACATATTCTATTATAAAGTGTATAAATCGACAAGAAACTATTAATCCATCTATAAAAATAGAATAATTTAACAGTTCATTCTGTTCCACAATTCATTCAACGATGTATATACGAGTATATATATATATATATATTGTATTCTAAATTTTTTATGTAGGGAACAATTCTCCCCCTTTCTGTGTCAACTGTGGTTAGAGGTGGATAAATGTGGAGATAATCTTCTCTACCCAGTGAGGGGGCTGCATATTGCTACTGTAGGTCTTTTATGTAATTTATTTCAAAGAATTTTAAACTGTGTTTTATGTGCTAGCGGTACTTGCTGATAAGAATCTTATATTTAAGCCCCCTCAATAAGGTAATGGAGGGCATAAGATGGAATTTGGGCGATGATGTAGGGGTCGTCGGTAATTCAACGATGTATATACGATAAATTTGAATTTATGAGGAAAATTTATTAAATGTATTTTTGTTGCACTCGCCCCCTAATTTTAGCCCTTCACCGCCCCTCTGTAGCTCTTCATCGCCCTTTGTAGCTCTTCACCGCCCCCTGTAGCTGTTCACCGCCCCCCATTATTTACCCCTGAGACAACCATCGCCACCTTGGATCTCTTAAGCGCCCCTTGGGCGCGATATCGTCAAAGTTGGGAATCTTTGTTCTACACGAATAGCAATGTACTTTAAGAGATAACTTCAAAAGATATCGGCATTAAACTTTATATGAATTCTAGTTGATGTGTACCCGGCCTTATTCAAGATTATTTTTTTTTTAGGAATAAAGTTGTGAATTCTTGCTGGTCGTTTGGGTCTCCCAATTAATTTGACAGCGAATGTAATGCCTTATGTCGACTATTACTGTCTCTAAACAAAGATACAAAGATACAAAGAAACAAAGAAACAATTAAACAAAGAAACAAAGAAACAAAGAAAAAATGAAACAAAGAATCAAAGAACCAAAGAAACAAAGAAACAAATTAACAAAGAAACAAAGAAACAATGAAACAAAGAAACAAAGAAACAAAGAAACGAAGACACAAAGAAACATATAAACAAAGAAGCAAAGAAACAAATAAACAAATAAACAAAGAAACAAAGAAACGAAGAAACAAAGAAACAAAGAAACAAAGAAACAAAGAAACAAAGAAACAAAGAAACAAAGAAACAAAGAAACAAAGAAACAAAGAAACAAAGAAACAAAGAAACAAAGAAACAAAGAAACAAAGAAACAAAGAAACAAAAAAACAAAGAAACAAAGAAACAAAGAAACAAAAAAACAAAGAAACAAAGAAACAAAGAAACAAAGAAACAAAGAAACAAAGAAACAAAGAAACAAAGAAACAAAGAAACAAAGAAACAAAGAAACAAAGAAACAAAGAAACAAAGAAACAAAGAAACAAAGAAACAAAAAAACAAATAAACAAAGAAAAAAAGAAACAGAGAAACAAAGAAACATTAATTTGATTATTTTATTTCATTCCAAACATTTATTTTTTCAAAATGTATCTAAATAATAAAGTTCTTAAGTATGTACCTTCCTGTGTTTTCCATTTTAAAAATATTCTACCCAAATAACCTCCTTTTTTGTATATGTAATCTGTGACTCACCAGAGTGGTATATCTATGAACCAACCTCAATACAACATGGCGGGTTCAAAGTTTTTCATACTAATTTTAAAACGTTATAGCAACAGTTTTAAATATTGGATTTCACTAAAACTACTCTCTAAACCTTCACAGTGAACAAACAAACAAACTGCTATTTTTAGAGACACCGGTAGAGTAATTTTCGAGAAAATCGAGGATATACAGACAAATATTCATTTTTAAACATAGAGAAGATTGTTACGGCGTGAAAGCCTCGATAGGCAGTGAACATACGTATATCTTCAAGTACTTCTTTAGATGTATTTTTGAATGTACGAAGACAACACATGCATTATCTAAATACATAAAAATCAATGTAAGTTTGTTTGTTTCTTTGTCCTCACTGTTCTCGAAAATCACTGGACCAATCAAAGGTTAGCCCATAGATATAACACTATATTTAGCCACATCGCATATTCAAAAGAATAAGTTTTTTTGGGTAGAGTATTTTCAAAATGTAAAACACAAGTAGCTACCTACATAAGAACTCTATTATTTAGATATGTTTTGAAAAAATAAACGTTTGGAATGAAATAAAATTTTCAAATAGTTTCTTTTCTTAGAGATTACTTTCGCTGTCAAATCAATTATGGCGCCCTAATGACAAGCAAGAATTCACAACATCATAACTTTATATAAACCCGAGCAAGGCCGGGTACATATCAGCTAGTTCTTATACAAAATAGTCAACACTAATATCCAATGGTCAGAGTTGCTAAATAAGATACAATTCAACATACTTACACGTTCCACACGCTCTTCGGTTCAATTTAAAGTGGATCAATGTAAAACAAATTGTAATGTAACAATATTTTGCTTGAATTGAGTATGTAATAATAATAATAATAATACGATATCAGATGTGGACAAATTTGTTAAAAAAAAAGTAATAAATTCACTTTATTTCTTCCTACCTATTTCAGAATCACGGTTCCTTCTTTAGGGAAAAATGTATACTAACTTAACATTATTACAAAATCATGGTGCAATATATCAGGTGTTGGAGTAGGGTGGAGGAGTGACTGCGGGAGGGGTTAAATAAACAGTGGGAGGGAAGAGAAAGAGACAAATGGTGTGTGAAAATAACAATCGGTTTTTTAATTCAAGATTAATATTTAACTTTTATTTTTAAAAATAATCACGGAACAGAAAAAAACAGAATCAGTGTGATCTGTTGTAGTCTGGGCGGTGTTTAGGGTATCCTTATTCGTAACAACCCGTATCGATTGTTTCATACCTATATAACTAAATTTTGTTCCTGTAGTTTTTTGGTTTTGTCCAATAATTCAAAATAACGTATGTTCGGGCGAGTTCATCGGTCACCTACTTCCAAATAATGCGTGCGATTATGTGCATCTCCCTTGCTCCCTTCCCCCTTGTTTGACCTTCCGCCACCGAGTCCTAATCGAGCCGCCGCCGCAACGAGTCACCTGTATTGTCGCAACTAGCGATTCAACCTATACCAGTGAAACACGAGTGAATTATCCACAGTGAATGGTGAAATCGGTGAGTCCCTTCTTTTATCACTTCCAGCTATTATTGTTCCTCAATCCTATGCCATAGTCGCTCGCAAATCCTTACATACAATCGAAACGGCAAAACCATCAGGATTGGCTCCAACCGCACGCACAGACGTACATAACGTTTTTTTTAAATCCATAAAATGAGATTTTTTATTATTGTTTATTTATTAATTCGTTTACAACAATAATAATAATAACAATAAGTAATTTGAGCATCACTTCGTAATCTATCTGTGTTGAGGACTTTATTTTGCAGTTTCGCATGATATTTTAATTAGAAATTTCCAAAACAGAACAAAAAAATTTATATACGAGAGGTAAGTAAACGTTACAAATGTTATTAAAAGGAAAACAACTAATTGTGATACTGTAGCTACATTTAATTGGATTATATCTATTCTTAACCATTGTTAAGTTATAAAATCGTTCAGGACTGTGATTTTTGATACGATTTTTGTAATTATTAATTAGGTCTTACTCTTGACGGATATGAAAATTTCTTATGCTCCTAAGTTGTCCTTCCTTTGTTGATATGAAGAATGTCAAATTAACGGGTTGTTTTAGTAAATTTACTGCCATTTTCGTTAGCATTTCAAAAAATGCATTTTTGTTGTTGTATAGAAATCGTTTATATATAAAATCTTCGTCATTGGAAAAAAATGTTAAGTCATTTGTATTTTCTTGTATTTTTTCGGCATTCACTATATAGCAATTTCTAGACATTTTGTTTGGAAGTTTTATTTACGTTCTTAGAACGCTAGTGAATGGAACGGTTGTGTCGAAACCGGTAGCGAATTTAATAAATCAAAAATTTCAAAAGTACATAGTAAATAAAACTTCCTAACAAAAAGTCATTTGTATTCTGGGAACGTTTATCATGATTTTTTTTTTGGTTAGTATTGACGAACTTTAACAAAAAGTACTTCACATCTGTCGTGAGGGTTGGATGAATAAATCAGTACTGGTCGTGTGAACACGCCACGGATAAGGGCTGTAAAGTAAAAAAAAACCTCGTGGTTGGGTAAGACACTTTATTAGATTAATGATTTTCCCGACCAGACAAATTGAAGACCTAAAAAAAGCTTTTAGTCGTCGTCCAAGATAAATTAATCCCCGTGTAGAGCTTAAATACATCCTGGTCCACCAACAGGCCGCAGCCCTCCACTCCACAGGCCGCAGCCCTCCACTCCGCAGGCCGCGAAGGGAAAGGTGGAAATCGAAAATAAATGTAATTTAAAATTTCAAATCTGATTTTGATTTCTCAGACCTAGGCCCCAGGGGCGGACCGCGATGTTTGAAGATCGTAATAATATTTTTTTACGATTATTATCGGTAACTCTTTCCATTTTATCTTTGGATTTTCGTATCTCGTTTATATTTTGCCTTTTAATTAATTTATTTTTTAACAAATAAGTACATACTGAAAAATAACACATTGTTACAAATTCATAAAGATCATTTCAATTCAACAATTTCCACAAAAGTAAGTAAATCCCAAAATTCAAAACTAGCACTTCTCAACTCCTTTACGCCTGTCGAGGTAAAATTTTTTTTAATGCCCTCCCGTATCAAATCTAAATAGAAAAAAAAATTATAGTTCTTTCAAATCACAAAACAAACAATTATTAGATAACTCCAACAGTAATTAAAAGTTTTAATCTACCTTCTTGAATTTTACAAAACACTTAATTGTTAATAATGTATGTAAATTAGGAAAAAAAATTACATCATGCCTTTCGAAATATGACAATGTATTATGTTTATATCTTGTATGCACCTTGTTGTTGCATTTCTATTATCGAGTACTTTTTCTCTTCTGTTTGGTAGATAATGGATTTTGTGGTAACTATCGGGTACAACAAAACGAACTGTATCTATATTACGTTCTTGATG
>JAHDVE020001314.1:0-20003 GCA_022606495.2 Halesus radiatus
CATTTACAGAAATAAATCGAAAAAATGCACTTTAAAGGCAGGTACAAATAACGTCCAATTGCATTTTCATTTGCCGGTCTTTCAATAACTTTCTCAGTGACAACTCTCTTACATATTTTCCCTAACATGGCTAACAACATATTTTCCTGATGCCCAAAAACCACCACGCTGGTTTACTTTATCATTAATATCATTTAAATCGCCAGACAAATAGCATGTAACCATTGCAGTTTCGTGTAAATGCCTAGCACGGAAAATGGTTTCATCTTAATGATGAACCATGTCGGTGCGTAAAATAAATTATCAAACTATCTGATGGTTTTTGTGGAGAAATATGAGAATCCAGTTCGATGTAGTGAGCTACAATGCTAGCTGTATGAGCTAGCTGGATGTACAATTTTATCAGGATTTCTTTTTGACAAGTTTTCATTGCAGAACCCGAAGTCAATGGCGTCACACATGCTCGGTAGATACAGCTGATCTTACTTGGTGATGGATATTGAATGACTTTAAATTTTACAGCAGGAAGTTGTTCACACTTACTTAAAGATTTTCCAATAATACCAGTGAAACTTTGCGGTCTAGTCGTGGTTCCAACTATGTTCTCAAAAATATATTGCAAAATGAGCTCATTTGCATGTTGCTGACAGAAAATCCATTGTAAAGATGTTTGAGACTTTATTCAAGGTGAATCACACCTCTTTTGTACCTCGTATTGGACTGTAGCTCCGTCGCATTCAATTGCAACAATCCTTTCAAAATCAATATCTTACGAAGACAGTAATGAAATTTACTTTACTTGATATTATTTCTTGAGGAATTGTAGAAGTACATTTTTTAGAGTCTGAAAATTAAACTAAACAAAGGAACAGTTTCAATTAATTTGTTTTGACACTCAAACTCACCACAAGGACGTTTTCTTGCCAGTAAATTTGGGTATTTTTGTCTCGATCCAGATCTTTTATCAGCATTTTATGACTAGTATGTTGATCCAGTTGAAGTTTTCTTCCTTGATAGGTATATGAGTCAAAAGATGCGCATCTGCATGTCCTTATAAATAAAGTGTGTCCTCTCTTTGAATTGTTGGTGTTTTCGACGATAACTTTTCTGCTTTTATACGGCATTAACAAACTGCAGTACTTATGATAATATGAACATATTCCTCTTGAAATGCTCTTATGGTTTATACTGAATAAATATGAGAAAAATATAAAAATTACAGCTTTTTTGTGAATCGGGTGAATATTATTTGTGCTGTCTGTCAATATTTTTATCAAAATTCAAAGTGGTTGTGGGAGTACAAAATATCAATGCATATTTTTTAAAATAAATACATCACAGCATCAATCCTGCATATGCCGAATTAGATATTACGAAAACAAAAGTTCTCCATACTCGGCCGCTCCACCCTAGTAGGCAGTGCTTGTGGGCCTATATAGACAGCACACCTCTGAAGCCACTAGAGGAAGGTACACAAAATGTAAATTATTGTTAAAATAATTTCTTCAAAAGGTTGGTATTCACTTCGTGAGATGATTATTAACAAATTAATTAAAAATTACTTTGTAATCACCACTTTATTAATATATACATATTAACCTGTCAACCGGGGATTGCCCTTTTTAATTACGTAACATACAGCGGGCGCCCACTTTTTCGTAATTATGTATTTTCAAGTCACGCCCGATTGGCGTAATTCATGATAATTCTTTTTTTTTTAAATTCTTTTATTGTTCAAATTTTCAGGACTGAACTAACCCATTCAATAAAAATCTACCAAGAACTTGAAGAGGTAGAACGTCTGTTGTATCTCACACTCATGCAATTCTCATGACTCTGAAGTTGTGTGGATTGCGAAATCTATCTTCGACAGGTGCTAAATGTTCGTCCTCGAGCTTCAACATTATTCACATCAAAGATGCAATTTCAAGTGCTAAATATTTCAAATGATGCCTTTCACTTGGTAGATGTAAATTAGAACAAAATATAGACTGTATATAGCTGGAGACATACTCAAAATCAAACTAACGACTCGATAAATGAATATTTGTGAACAATCAATCTACTAAAGGTGTAAAACAATGTTAAAAATATATACCTGTAGTATCTCATTCATGTAATACTCACCACTATAGATTTATATATATTTCATCGCGTTTACCAGGTCGGCGTCCAATTTGCGCCCTGACAATGAATTTACGCAACCCGCGTAGCTTTGAATTTGTGTTGATTGAGGAAATATAGGTGCCATAAATACGGCAACCTCCGTCCTTAGGGTTATTATTATTCATAAAGTAGGGAAAAAAAAATTGGATTTTTTCATTAGATTTCGTAATAACAATACATGTTTACAATATATCAACTTGTATGGGAGAAATGAAAATATCCGAACACATCCGTTAGCTTCGGCTGACCTCGAAATACTAAACGAGATGACACAGGAAACTTGACATATACAAATGTTTTGTGGGTTTCGGGTATAGTTTTTTTGTACCCGGACGCACGGGATATGGCTTGTTGCGTTCGGGCGATAATATAGAGGCCGTATCACGTGCGTTTGTATGGGTAGGGCGATTAATTCAGGTACAACTTTGAAACAGCATTATTATTTTGTTTTATACCCTCTGGTATGCCATGTCCCCACCAAAAACCCCTTAGTGTGCCAACCATAAGCTGGAGGGTTGCGCGACATGTGCTAGCTGACAGTAATTTCGTAATTACTCACAGTTGTTTTGCAATATGAGGTTTTTGTAAATTGTACAGTCCTACTAGATAATGTGTTTATGTATTTATAAAAATTGTGCATATATATATGTTAATAAGCAGTTAATAGCCCGGAATAGCTACTTCAGAGAAATAATTCTTTTCTCTCTCAAAGATTTTTTTGTTGTTTTATTATATTTTCATAAAACTAAATAAGTGTCTTTTCCAATGAAAATAAAATAATGTGATATTTTCCCTAGATAAGTAAAGTAATATGACAATTAAATCGTAAAAATAAATTGACGACGCTTCCATAATGATGACACACTTTCCACAGATAAAATAAATATGTTTGCACGCGACGAAACGTAAAGATAGAATAATATTGGGAGTATGCATTAATTTGTGCGGTTTTCTAAGAGAGGGCGTTACTAGTACTATTTCGCGTCGTGTTCATCCGTGACTATATTCATTTAAAAGCTACTGTCATTGCGCATCTTTTTCTGTATATGTCATTTGGTTGAATCGTAAACAACAATTTTTTCTATTCATTTGAAAATGTCGAACTTTGTGCCAGATACAGTGTTTTTGCGGGGAGTTCTTCTTCATTACTTTAACATGAAGAAAAGTGCTACCGAAAGTCATCGTATTTTAGTGAAGGTTTATGGTGACCATGCTCTAGCTGATCGAACGTGTCAGAAGTGGTTTGCACGGTTTAAAAGTGGCAATTTCGACTTAGAAGATGAAGAACGACCCGGACAGCCAAAAAAGTTTGAAGATAAAGAATTGGAGGCATTGCTCGATGAAGATGCGTGCCAAACGCAAGAAGAACTTGCAAAATCATTGGGAATTGATCAAGCAACCATTTCCAGACGTTTAAAAGCATTGGGATTCATCCAAAAGCTTGGAAATTGGGTGCCATATGAATTGAAGCCAAAAGACGTCGAACGCCGATTCTGCATGTCGGAAATGTTGCTTGAACGCCACAAAAAGAAATCATTTTTGCATCGGATTGTCACTGGTGATGAAAAATGGATTCATTACGATAACCCCAAGCGCAAGAAATCGTATGTGAAGCCCGGCCAACCATCAACATCCACGGCAAAGCCGAATATCCATGGCGCCAAGGTAATGCTCTGTATTTGGTGGGATCACAAGGGTGTGTTGTATTATGAACTGTTGAAATCGGGTCAGACGATCAAAGGGACCTCTACCGAACACAATTGATTCGTTTGAAGAGAGCGATCGCGGAAAAACGACCAGAATATGCGACTAGACACGAATCCATAATTCTTCATCATGACAACGCTCGGCCACATGTTGCAAGACCGGTTAAAAACTATTTGGACAACAGTGGGTGGGAAGTTCTACCTCACCCGCCTTATAGCCCAGACATGGCCCCTTCTGATTACTACTTGTTCAGATCAATGCAGAATGCCCTTACCGGAATACGCTTCACTTCGGAATAGGTTATCAAAAATTGGCTCCATTCGTTCTTGGCCGCCAAGCCGGAGAAGTTCTTTAGGGATGGAATGCACAAACTGCCAGAAAGATGGACAAATATCGTAGCTTCCCATGGACAATACTTTGAACATTGAATGTATAACCATTTTTTCACAATAAAGCCTTAATTTTCAAAAAAAAACCGCACGAATTAATGCATACTCCTAATGCATATTAAGATATATTATTTCCTTGCTAAGTGAAATTTTGGAAATAATAGCTAAATGCCGTTAATGCCTAACAATATTGAAAATATATAGCGTTAACAGTTAATAAATTGAATATTTCTCAACAAAGTCAACGAGTCAACTGGCCATGTATCTATTGTTTTTAGCAGTATTGACGCGAAATAAATAAAGAAAGGATCAACAGTTTACACTCCGTGAACAAACTTATCTGCAATTTGGAATGGTCTTTTGGTTATGTACCTTCGTACTAGATGTTTATTTTGGATTTTAGTATTCCAAACGGCCGATATGTAGCGTCAACCGTCAAGCAAATCTATCACTGGCAAGCAAAAATTCAACTCTGATAACTTATAACGGAGCGTAATTTATCAAATAATAATAATATCCAAGACCTGCCAACGTCATCAGTTTCAATTTTCAACATTATTACAGGAATATTATTAGGTGTCCGGGTATCTCTCGTTAGAAAGGATTCCTGGAGACGATTGGGATTGTTATTTATTATTTTTCAATAGTGTCATCATTGCCGACTGTTATGTCAACACGACCGACGTTTAGTTTGACTTGTCGCGCGTATTCAATCTGTTTTTGTTAGTTTCATTGTTTTACTTTCGAAGTGCAAATACCTTTTACGCAAATAATCGAAGTTGGATCGGCATTTATTAACAATTTATAGTATACTATAATTTTAATAGTTAGTGTTAGTAGAAAGAATTACATATTCATTTTGTAATTTAGATTAGTGAAGAAAAAATAAAATAGTGAAATTAGATTCATGTAAATATATATTATACTAGATTAGTAAACAAAATAATTATTTATATACTATAAAATAATAAATGTTTAGTGTGTTTGAACCAGAAACAGTTAAGTAAAGTGCCTTCATAAGTGCAAACACATAATGGTGAACAATAATCAAAGCGATTTTATGGAATTAATTCCAATGTTAATAATAATAATCTGTCACATAGTTGGTAGTCAGTGGTGTGCATTGCTCTATGACCAAAGGTAGGCTGTATGTAGTTCAGGTATGAATTGTGCGTTGAATATTTGAAAATGCCCATTTTATTATCATCTTCTGGTGACCGCTGTGGACAATTGAATAAATTAGTATTCCTTACCAAATTCACGGAAAAATATATTTTCATAAGAAATTGAACGCATTTTTATAGATTTTTCTTCTATATTTTTATCTTGGAGTAGGCACAGCTTTTCAGCCTTTATGGACTGCACGCCACTGTTGTTACTGTATCTATAAATTGATAATATGTATACATTTACTTATATTACATATATTAAATTTTTTTTTTTTTGTAATCATTGTAGTTGCATCAACGTTGGCATTATTTTCAACGGTTATTCTCAACAGTTGAAAATCGCCAACAATACAGGCGTTGGATGGAATTTTCGTCAACGCCCAGTACTAATACGAACGTCAGAGAACCGCTCCGGCATCGCTGGCACACAAGCGGTTAAAGGGGTCTCACCACTAACATAAGAAATGTAAAGAAAAAACAATTGCATGTTTTCCATTCATGGAATAGGTACTTATATTAAAATCTATCAACAAAAATTCATAAGAGACATTTTATAAAATCAAATAAAAATATAAGTTTAATATTAAAGTAACCACCGCAGCAGAGTTGAACCGAGAGCAAGTGATCGAGGTGTGGGGATGCTGAATCTGTAATTTCTTTTCAACGCGATCTGTATTTGATCAATGAACATATCTCCGTTATGAACAGGTGACCTCTCATACCGAGGAGAGATCAACATCACTTCATCAGCACATCACATCGGAGGTCTCCAATATCAGTCCTTGTTTAAAATACAAATATAGATATTGAATCATTACAAAGTAATATGTACTGAAAGAGTCTAGGTATGTATAGGTAACTTTACGAATATATTGCCATTATGAACATTATAATTGAGCAATTCTTGCTTGTGTAGTGGTGTACTGTATCGCAGGGCTCCTGGGGGTGAGGGGGACAGCGGGCGCATCGGTGTGCATCACTACTTAAAATGTTGCCCTTTTTTTAAAGTAAGTCCACACAGGAGGCTCTGAGGGAAATAATTTCCCTCAAGGCCTATATCATCTTTGGGGATGCTGTGTTGAGGGTATTTTAGAGGATAGGAAGGAGTGAACTCGGGTTTTGAAGAGACCCATGTTGTAGGAGGGACGAAACACAGAGGCCGGCAGATCATTCCACAGTCGAGCTCTTGAACACAAGAATGAGTCGTAGAAGGGACCTGTTCTCATTTGACAAATGTCAACCTTATGCAAATGTTGGGCGCACGTTTGGCGTGTTTCCTGACTGTGCACCGGTGCCGAAGGTACCAATGACGCTAGTTCCTCAGAACATCTTCCATTAAAATACCGGTAGAACAAGGACAGCATTCCCACCTGACGCCTGTGCTCCAAAGATTGCAATCCGATTGTTAAGATAGGCGAATCTATCAAACGGACCGCCCTGACTGTTTCTGCACAGAGTCAAGGTTTTTTTTCAGATATTTTGGGGCTCGGTAAGCAATTTTGCCTGTAAGTATTATAAAACAGTATAAATGCTAAATTGCCACATGAAGCGTATCGTATACAGTTATATATGCATTAATATTATCTGCCTGTGATGAAATTACTCGACAGTTTGGCGTCTTGCAAAACAACATTACATTTGATTAATAGTTTATTGTACTTTATAGATGACATACAAAGTGCAGATGGCTATAGCAACATCTGTCATATAGTATTAAGGTTAAACAAAACGTGATACGAGCTCACAGATGGCGCTGATTCAAATATTTTTAATGCTTGGCGGGTTTGCATACGGAATATGAAATAGAATAAATTCTTTTTGTAAGTTTACAGCTCAAGTCCTTCGAGAAACTTTATATGTTACAGTAACAATTTATTCCATTTCATATTCCGTGTGTATACCCGCCAACAAATAATTCATTTCAATATTTAAAAGCGTTAAGTGGTAAAAGTGTTTTTTTTTTTTAATATATTTTAATTAAAGCCATCTGTCATGTATCACGTTTCGTTTAGGGTTAACAAAAATAATTTCATACGCTCAATTGGAATGGAGGTGTTATTTTTCGTGTTTCATTGGGGGTGAGATTAATAATTGTCTTCTGCTTAATCACAATGAAATTTATATTGGATCTGTTCACTTCATTAGTACATTACACGTAATGCTCATCAAATAATGGCTATTAATCGGCAGTCATTATCCCCTGTCATTGAAATTAAGGTCAAAGATATTTTATTTGATTTAGCCAGGTTTTTAACAAAATATGGAAACAAATGACCTCCAAGGAAATGTGTACATAGACTGAATTACCAGAACTATGGAGAAAACAGCTTTAAATGAATCGGATAATTTGTAAAGAAATTTTGAACAGATAAAACATCAAACGGAATAAAATCAATTCACAGGAGATAGAGATTCTCATCACAGAAGAGGATTCTCAACACAACCTCTCCGTGAACCTGTACGCATCTCATGATGGGTGTTACAACTAGTGGATGGATTCATTTGAGCTCAAATGGTTAATCAATAGAAGTTGATTTAGTTTTAGTACGCTTAAAAAAAACACTATTTTCAACACAATTATTTTTGCTATGAAAAATGGGAGGTAGGTACAATTAAGCTGATATTTTATTAAAAAATGATATTCTATGTCACAGAGACAATGGATTTATTTATAAACTACATTATTTTCATATACCCGAATAAATACATTCCTAAAGCATAACATCATAATATACATACATCAGTCATTTCACATCAGGAAACATTTCAACTTCTCTTTATAGGGCTGTTAAAAAACATTACAATATGTACAAACTTTTCAACAGCATTACAAACTGAACGCCCGTGGTAAGTCACCACAAGGGGCTGTAGATTCTTAGGATCTCCCAGCCACCAAGGTGAAAATGCAGCCTTCTAGATTCAGAATCCTGTCGGGTTACCCTACTGTACCACATGAGAATGATTTAATGAAATAGATGATTTGACCACCTCACTGTGTTTACAATACTATCTGTACAAAATGCATATGGTCACAGCGATATGCTGTAACTGCCAAATTTTTTTTTTACATCCGAAATAAGATACAGTGAGAACAGAAACTTTATAGAACCACAGGACCCAGATAGATAGACACAGAAAAAAGTTTCTTATGACATGAATTTAAAAAATATGCTTGCAAGTAGTGGCAGTTACAGCAGTATCATTATCCTGTCATATTATCAGAGTTTCTGGATGTTATCTCCGTAATTTGTACTAGGCGAGTAAGCACGGGCATTAGGTAATAAGCGTATTTACATCACGCAAACGCAGGAGCACCCGTGACGCGTGCAGAGTTAACTGGGGAGGGAGGGGTATCCAGCGCGGTTCACCCCTACACCCTGCACTATGCGTGCGGCTGGTACCAGACTATCCGGCCCCCGAGGCAGCCGGTGACCAGCATGCAATGGCGCGGGCTGAACTTGGAGCTAACCACCAGGTCCAGGTGGCGGATGCTCTGCCCCAGCTCCGTGAGGGTGAGTGAGGTGCCAGGTGGGGGCACGCAGGAGGGAAGCTCGGAGCAGTTCTCTGATAAGCTGAGCAATCTGACTCCGTAGCCGTACGGAGAGCAAATCAGTCTTCCATCGGCTGAGAAACACAATTCCTGGAAATTATATTAAAAATCATCTTTAAAAAATGCTACTCTCATGAAATTAGAAGAAAAAAGGGTGTACCGATTTACTGTGAGAAGCAGGACAACGGGATGTTTCTAAGAGCCATTTACTAAACTTAAGTAATAATTACATGAGTACACCAGCCATACAAGAGTTTTTTCTAATTTTGAAACTGTCAATTCATGGTGGAATTCCATATTAAAATGAATTTTTTAATCAAAAAAATTCATTTCATACAAGAGTTCATAATAGAATTAAAGAATTTGTTGGAACATATCGTCCCTCTGCAGCAAAATGTCACCAGAAACAATTTTGGACAAAATTGAATTAAATACCAAATTGGATCCCTTTCAATGTTGTCTAATCAGGAAAAAAATCTTCAGATCAGATCTCAACTGGTTGTTGTTGGCCTTGTTATTTGATTTTATGGACTTGTTCCCGATTAGATTTACAAAGCTGGCAAGATCGGGTTATACTGGAAAATATCTTCATACAATAAATTCGTTTTTAGACAAAAGAAATAAGGAACTCCAGTCCGATGTTTTAATTATAATTTTTTTTTTTTATGAATAATGATTTTCAAACTTAAATATCAGTATATTTCGTTTTTTTTCTAAAGTTAGTTTTCACAGTTCAAATAATTTTAAAAGTTTTAATTTTTCAAAGCCCGTCAAAATGCTCCAAATCTATGGCCGGTCGGTGTTAATCAGTTTTGAGGTTAGAATGTCAAATGTCAAAACAAGGATGAGATTTACCATACATAATTTTGTATTCTATTCATAGTAAACCATAACTAAGGGTAAGAAAAAAAATTATGTACTTTTAATAATAATAGTATCGAGCATTAACATTATCATAATATCCATATTGATAATTGGGTTGCTCATGAATACTATAATTTCTTTAATTAAAAATAGTTTTTTTTATTTTGAACAACGATTATAGAGCTTAAAGTTAAGAAAATTAAATTAAAATTTTGCCAAAACTAAAAAAAATACATATTTAAAATAAAAAAAAAACAAAATTGAAAAATAAAAATTTCCATACTAATCCAAAAACAGAATGCACATGTGATATCATATGTTCCAAATGCAATGGCATTAACATAACAAGGTGTTTTGATGAGATGATTTTTTATTCACTTTTAAATAATGATTTATAAATTCTATGTATAATTATATATAATAAAAGTTATATATTCAGAATCGGCATTTGCTGATCTATATTTTTAAAGCCATTATATTTTTCAGTGGAGTTCCTTATTGGGGATTTGTGAACACATGCATATCTGGGCACTGACACATTAAGTGATAAGTTTTTCTTGAAGAATATGCATATAATTATGAGGCATTTAAAAATATAATTCGATTAACCAGATTTTTTGTTCACCATCTAACACAAGAATTTCTCAATTAGAGAGGTATTAATGAACATCAAGAAATCTAATCTTGGTAAATCCTAAGTCTACTGCAAGGCCAAATTATAAAAACACTCTCAGCATGGCTAGACGGAAGGAAGATGGATGTTGTTCTTAACATAAAATACTTGGGAGATATTATCATACATGACCATTGAGGATATGGAGAGATAAGCGCCCTTGAGGTGACTTTCTCACGAAAACGGCGCTATAGAAGTAATCCAATTATTATTATTATTATTATTATAAAGAAGAGCGGTATCCGTTAGAGCAGGTATGCTGTCAACGTGTTTTCACTTTTGCAGCACAAAAATCAAAAGAATCTTTGTATATGTCAGAACTGTAGGTAGATGCATCATAGACTGCATCTCAATAGCATAAGCTATAACGTCACCTACAATAATGCATTTGGCCAACTATTCCGTCTCCGTCTACCGAGAGAATGCAGCGCTACGGAAATGTTCCCGGAGGGACGTGTGCACTCTTTCAGGTCAGTGCATATTTTAAATAATAATAATAATTATTTTTTATATGTTATTATTGTAACCTATCGAATGAATTGCATTGCACTACCCCTGCATGCCTTCTGGAATAAACCATCATTATTTTTAAAGAAGGAGATCGTCAACTGACCTTAATAAATCCTTTTCCTAAATTAGGTTCCTGTACATAGTAGAGTAACCGCTTCCTGTTTTCGTGTATGGTGGGCTGCGGCAGCTGGCGCGTGGGCTCTGCGTCGGGCTCGTTGGCGTCCTCCACATTCTGGATGGGCTGCGTGCTGCCCGACGTGGACGGCCGTAGTCTGACAAAAAAGATAATAGAAAGTACATAATATTGCATAATAACTAAAATAATTGAGAATATTTGTGTCGATGGATATCAAAAGTCGTTGAGTCCATTGAATGACAAAAGGAGAAAAATGATATAATCTGTTATTTGGTAATCTGTAAGTATTTAGGTCAATATATCAGTAATAACATGCAGTGTTTTGGTATTTTAATGGTTATAAAACCTCATTACCACTATCTATGACAAATTTTTAAAATATATATTTATATTTTGGACTTAATTAATGTTGTAAAAAAAATATATGAACTAACTCATTTTGAAAGATTTTTGATTGGACATTAATGAATTTGACAAAATATTAATGGATTTTTGTACGTTTGCTTTAACAGTGGACCGCCATTATTATTATGGCGGCCATGACAGGACAATTCTTGTCTCAGATTGGCCGAAAGGGACTTTCTTGAATTTGATTCAAATCACCATATGGATTTAACCCCTTGGGCAACAAAGTGATGAAAACGCCACGAAACATCAAAACCATTAAAGCCACATAGTGGCTGGCGTTTGCACCACCAACTACGATGGACTCATAATAGTCATTCTATCTCCTTTTGTATTACGGTTAGATATATGATTTAGCAGAATTCGAAAGATAGAAAACATTTCTTTCTCTTTGCATTTAAAAGTTAACCACAAACTATTCCCAATAATTTATAATATATACCAAAAAACAGTCAATCACAATCACCTGTTTTTACATACATTAAATTTTGTGCTTCAATTGACTCAAAATGTCTAGTTAACTATGCTATTATTAAAAAAAAAATATATATATATATATAGAGATCCCCTCTCGTACTATGTTGATCAGACGCGACGGTACGCCAGGAATTTGTTGATCCGTTAGAATTTGTTGATCCACCCTAATTTGTTGATCCAATACCAAAGCAGGCATATAAACATTGATCCAAAAGATCAACTTTCGTCACATAGATTTTGCTGTAAACCACGCCCATTTTTCCATCACATATACATTTTACACTTTTTCCCTTTGTTGATCCGATTTGAATGAACCAATCAGGGCGCTGTGTTTATCAAAGGCGTTCATGTGGTTCTTCACTGTGCTCATTTGTTGATACGATTTAAATGAACCAATCGGAGTGCTTTGCTTATCAACTGGATCTTAATGAGTATAGGTACCGCCGCCCCGGAACGATTCATTGGATAAACACTACCTTGACGATTTTTTTGCGAATAACGCACAAGAATCCCAACTGCTTCTAACTTGAGAGATTCAATTTCGGAGGCAGGCGTAGACACTGCCACCCGGAAACCATTTAATGGATAACCAACACCTCTGCCATAGGTCACCTCAAGTGGTTCGTTACATTTAGTGACTTAGCAGGGGTGCCGGGGTTCATGCGGTGAGGTTTGTTCAAGTCTAAGAGTATGTATGAAATGATGTATGCTTTATCTATGTGAATATCGCACAAGAGTCCCAACCGCACAACAGTCCCAACCGCACAAGAGTCCCAACTGCTTCTAACCAGCGAGATTCAATTTTAGAAGCAAAGGTAGGCGCCGCCACCCGGGAATCATTTAATGGATAACCAACACATCTGCCATAGGTCACCTCAAGTGGTTCACTATGTTTGGTGACTTAGCAGGGGTATCCAGGTTTATGGGGGGTGAGGTTTTTCCAAGTCTTAAGAGGAACGGCTGCGCTGCCTGTTTCATACGTAACTTAATTTTGGATTTAAGGCTAAAATAACCATCCAAACTGAATGATGTATTTTTTTTTTAACTAAAGGTTTTGTGAATATCTAGTATGGATGAGAAGTATTTTATGAATTTTGTTTTACTTTATGAAGAATACGCCATGAGAAAAAATCAATTTTCACAATTTTAGAGGCAACTTAGAAAATTATTAGCGTGTTTATAGTATTTTTTTTTAAACTTATTACATTTGCTACATAAATATAATTACGTAAATAAAATTATAAAGCAATATCTTTAAAAAAAACGTTTTTTCGGGTCGATATTTTAAATCATGTACGTCAATTTTGTGTTTCAACGTAAATTGGTCGGTTTTAATTTAATGTAATGTCCACCATAATGCTTATTTTAAACATTTTTTTGGTATTATATTTCAGTGCATTTTAAGAACATGGGCCAAAACTTTTTTTTTTGAATCACCGCTAGACCACAAATAATTGTTAAAGTGCCTCTAAAATCGCAAAAAAATCAATTCCTCTATTTCATAACGTAAAACACAAAAAAAAAACTTTTAATACATACTAGATATTTACTATACTCTTTTATGAAAAAAATCTCTTTAGCCGTATTTTGTGACCAGATCTGAATAGCCAGGTACTTCCCCACCTTCCTCCAACCCATCTCCTTCTCATTCCCTCTGCCATCAGCCTCACAACATACCCCAATTTGGCATGACACAGTCTCGCTTGCTCCAGAAGGTTAGGAGCAGTTGTGCGGACCCTTGTGTGCTGCTCACATGAATATAAGTTAGTTAAGTATCGTTTAACAAACTTTAGTTAATTTCTTTTATTTTTATCTTGTACACAATTTTGATTGTAGGGCTACAGAAAATTTATAAAAAATATTAAAAAGGGAATGATTATAATTACAAGTTGATAATAGCCTAAAAACAACATAATTTAAATAAAAATACTTTTTTTAAAGTACATACTAATAAGATTGTTTTAAGTTTATCTAACTAGCAATCACACCGTGTCCCCAAAGGGATGGGCAGAAAGGACGAACCCCCGAATAACTCGATCTTGGCACACACTTCTTGCTTTATTCACGTGCCATGACTTGGGCATCCTCAACTACTTCTATCATTTAATTTCACGTCATATATTATACTTTCAACACCTTTTCTTTCATCCACTCTACATACCCAAACCATCTAAGTGTACGCTTTAATCAGCCTTTCAATATTTCCAGATCTTAAAATTTTTTAACACAGTCGTATATATTAAGTTAGTTAAAGAAACATAATTTACCTATACCTACGTAATTATATTTTTTAGTATTATCTTGGGTTAAACCATAAAATATTTTTTTTAATATATAAATTAATTGTATTTTGTCAGCGCGCTAGAGGTGATATTTAAAAAGCAACATGTCCTACCGTTGAAAAGCAGGGCTCAGCGGTGAACAACGCCGGCGGCTGGACTGTGAGACTGAGAGAATTCGTAGGTTAGCGTTCTCTTTCCGACTGACGAACTCCCCCCCCCTCTCTCCCCGCACGCCTCAACTCGTGTTTACAATCTTCGTTGTTCCTACATACATATTAATTTCTAGATCAACTTGTATCTAGAATCTGAGTATACATCAAACGGAGCAACGAAAGGAGAATAAATTAATAAAACATATATGATCAACTTGTATCTAGAAACTGAATACACATTCATTTATAGATCAACATGTATCTACAAACTGAGAATACATCAAACGGAGCAACGAAAGGAGAGTAAATGAATAAAAAATAACCGTTAAATTGGAGCAAATTTGTTATATTTTGATGACGAACATACCGACTGGGGTCAGTTGCAAACTGACAACCTCGGAAATGATTAAGGCACTGTTGCCAACTCGTGCAGATGTATTCCACCGGAGCCAAGATAAACGGTGTTAAAGGTAGATCAACAAAGGTCATGTAAATCTTACTAGATCAACATACTACGGGAAGAGGTGATTATATATATATATATATATATATAGTATTGCTCTATGGGGGTAAATTTTCAGACTTGGCTGGTTTGCCGAAAACGACCATGCGCCCTATCCACTCGAAACACCTCAAGGTTCGTTTTCGCGAGACACGAAATTCACTGTTTTCCCCACGGTTTTTTTTTTCCTGTCTGGCGAAAGTAGACCGAACCGCCCTCAGAGTTTAGAACACCGCGAGGGTCAATTTGCCCGGACAACTACTGAAAATGAATGTCGCATATGACGTTGTGATGTCGTATATGATGTTGAAAATGTGGGGTAAAAATCTGGGGAAAAATGTGATCTATAGTCCGGAAACTACTGAAAAATTTGTATCGACGATACGGAACAATTTCCATCTGTCGGCAAGAAATAGAACTAACGTTAATTCAGTAAGAAAAAAATCAAATCCGTTCGAGTTCGGCGTTGGTTCTATTCTCAACCGCAAGATTCGTTCGATTTGTTCGCGATATTTGGCGCCGTTTTCAATAATCATTAGAGTTTCGCACCCGCCATTTTAGTGAGGGAGGGTCGCTCAAAAAGTTCGCTAGAAAAATAATCAATTAATTTTCTGTTTTATTATTAAAAATTTAATTTTCCGTTTTTTTATCAGAAAATCAGTCGGGAGGTCGGAACGAACGTTCGCTTCGCCGAGTCACGTTTCTAAAATAAAGATGTAATGAATTTTATCGATTTCTCCTTACGTTTATGGTTATAAAAATATAATTATTACGAAAAGAGCGCTGGCGTTCGTGAATTCGAAATGCGGATGCTCGACCGATGACATTACAAAAAAAAAAAATTAAAAACAGACGGTTTTTAATTTTGATATTAAAATTTACGTATTTTTCCGTGTTTTTTTTTATTCAAAATTAGTACTAACTATTTGAGTGACCCTCATCATTTAAAGACAGTGTAGCAACTGAAAAGAACACATTTTCCCGATGAATTTATTCGAAAATAATTACTGGGTAGGTACTGAAAACTTTCCGACAAATACTAAGGTACCTACATATATCGATATTATGAATTGATTCTTTTCAACGTACGAGAAATAGGTTGCAGAAACTGAAATCGCTGTTTAATAAATATTTATTTTGAATAGCGCCATTTTTTTTAAATGGACAAAATACACAGAATCCGAAGAGCATGTAGATCTGTTTCGAGATTGACATAATATATTTATTTTTTTGTTGCTTCTAAATGGGTAATAACTTGCGTATAAAATTATAAATTAATGGATTTCTCCCAGGAGCACAGAAAATCAAACACCTGGATATTTTATAAATAATTAATTTTGATATTCTATTTCTTTTGTAATATATCTGATATTGGTATCAAAATACGCGTATTGACGTAGCGGATCCGGGCATCTCGGTGAAAATTTGAGCATTCAATTCTTGGCGCTCTTTTGCGAGAAAAGGCTAATATTGAAAGCATTTTTTTGTTTCTTTTCTATAAATACTCAATACGGGTAGTGGTAGAGTAGGTATAGGGTAGAAGTAAGGTAGATATAGTGTAGGGATAGGGGTATGGGTAGATGTAGGAGTAGGGGAAGGGGTAGAAGTATCCGATATGGGTATCAAACTGAGCGTCGCCACCTACGCAACCTGATTTGGGCAATTAAAATTTTTGCAACAAACTCCTAGGCCCCATTTCTCGAATAAAGGTAACATTGAAAGTTTTTTTTTCTTCTTTTCTTTACATACTTAATCGTGGTAGTCGTAGAGTAGGAATTGGGTAGATGTAGGGTAGGAGTTGGGTAGTCGTAGGGTAGGAGTTGGGTAGATGTAGGGACAATTTTTTCTCTGATTTTTTAAAAAAATTTATATAGCGCTGTTTTTGTACTTTCCCCTTGAACTTAGCAGTTAGCTCCAAAGCCCCATTTTGCAAGATGTGGCTCATATTTTTAAGGGAAAATATTACGCAAAACACATTTATTAAAATAAAATCACTAAGGGTGGGGTAGGGGTCGGGGAAGGAATAGGGGTTAGAGCAGGGGTAGGGGTAGGGGTAGGGGTAGGTTTAGCCGATATGGGTATCAAACTGAGCGTCTCCACCTGCGCAACGAGATTTGGGCAATTAAAAACTTGGCAACAAATTCCTAGGCCCCATTTGTCGAGATAAAGCTAACATTGAAAGTTTTTTTCTTTTCATTTTCTTTAAATACTTAATAGTGGTAGTCGTAGGGTAGGAGTTGGGTAGATGTAGGGTAGGAGTTGGGTAGATGGAGTAGGAGTTGGAGTAGGGTTGGAGTAGGAGTTGGAGTAGGAGTTGGAGTAGGAGTTGGAGATGTAGGGTAGGAGTAGTAGAGTTGGAGTAGGAGTTGGAGTAGGAGTTGGAGTAGGAGTTGGAGTAGGAGTTGGAGTAGGAGTTGGAGTAGGAGTTGGAGTAGGAGTTGGAGTAGGAGTTGGAGTAGTAGAGTTGGAGTAGGAGTTGGAGTAGGAGTTGGAGTAGGAGTTGGAGTAGGGAGTTGGAGTAGGGAGTTGGAGTAGGAGTTGGAGTAGGAGTTGGAGTAGGAGTAGGAGTTGGAGTAGGAGTTGGAGTAGGAGTTGGAGTAGGAGTTGGAGTAGGAGTTGGAGTAGGAGTTGGAGTAGGTGTTGGAGTAGAGGTTGGAGTAGGAGTTGGAGTAGGAGTTGGAGTAGGAGTTGGAGTAGGAGTTGGAGTAGGAGTTGGAGTAGGAGTTGGAGTAGGAGTTGGAGTAGGGGTAGGAGGTTGAGTAAAAATATTTTTCCAAATATTCGTTTTAAAAATTATTTTCAACACACACACTTCTTGCTTCATCCACATTTAAACACACATACACTACTATTCATAACCAATTGCAGCTCTGCAATAGGCAAAACCTAGTATATAGTATTGTTCTAACTTTTCCCCATTTCAGACTCGGCTGGCTGGCCGAAAACGACCATGCGCCCTATCCATTTAAAACACCCCGAGGTTCGTTTTCGCGAACCACGAATTTCACTTTTTTCCCCACGGTTTTTTTTATTCCTATAGTATTATTCTAACTTTTCCCCATTTCAGACTTGGCTGGCTAGCCGAAAACGACCATGCTCCCTATCCATTTAAAACACCCCAAGGTTCGTTTTCGCGAACCACGAATTTCACTTTTTTCCCCACGGTTTTTTTTCTCTCCTGTCTCGCGAAAGTAGACCGAACCGCCCGTAGAGTTTAGAACACCGGAAGGGTCAATTTTCCGGTCCAACTACTGAAAATGAATGTCACATATGATGTTGTGATGTCGTATATGATGTTGAAAATGTGGGGTAAAAATCTGGGGAAAAATGTGATCTAAGAAAAATCTCTAGAAACTACTGAAAAATTTGTATCGAAGATATTGAACGATTACGGGTTCCATCTATCGGCGAGAACTAGAAGTCACGTCAATTAAGTGAGGAAAAATTCAAATACAATCGAGTCGGTTCTATTTTCAACCGCAATCTTCGTACCCGCCTGGTGGCGCTGCTCGATCTTCATTCGAGTTTCCAGCGATCTTTCTCACCCTACGTGTTGCCGTGAAAGAAAAATAATTGCCCTCGAGAATATTTAAACAGTACGTACAAAAACATAAACCTGATCTCTCGGCGGAAAATTTTCTTCCACTATTGCCGTCGGCCACGAAAATACTTAATCTTTCATTTCTGTGAGTCGAAGAGGTTAAATAAATGGATAATCGCTTTTAAAAACCACGTAGGAAGTTTTGGAAATGGCGACATCTATAGCAACCCGTGGGAAAACTTCCACAATAATCGTTCAAACTTTTGACAGTTATAAAAGCTGATCAAAACCGTCATTTTATTCCTTCGCGCCTAATTCACTTTTCTATGGGATAATTTTGTTCGAGAAAATTCCTTCAGTTTGTAGACAAGTGCAATATTACAAGTACCTACCCGAGAATCTAATGTACGAACGCATTCGAATTTAATTTTCGGGTAGGTACCCTATTTTTCAAAGCAGCCTATCGGAATAGTATGAAAAAAATGCTTTGAAGGTTTAATAATATTTTAAATAAACGAATTTGTTGAAATAGAATTACGATTTTTTTTTAATGCGTAGGCGATTTTACACGGCGCCATTATTAATACTTACGTGACTAATATTGTAATACTAATTTGAAATATACAAGGAAGAAATAATTCGGTGAACGAAAAAAATCGATAAAAATTCATTTATTGATAGAAAACGACAATTTTTTGTATGATTTTTTTAAAAATTTAAACTTAGCAGTTAGCTCCAAAGCCCCATTTTGCAAGATGTGGCTCATATTTTTAAGGGAAAATATTACGCAAAACACATATATTAAAATAAAATCACTAGGGGTGGGGTAGGGGTCGGGGAAGGAATAGGGGTAAGAGCAGGGGTAGTGGTAGGGGTAGGGGTAGGTTTAGCCGATATGGGTATCAAACTGAGCGTCTCCACCTATGCAACGAGATTTGGGCAATTAAAAATTTGGCATCAAATTCCTAGGCCCCATTTGTCGAAATAAAGTTAACATTGAAAAAATTTTTCTTTTCATTTTCTTTAAATACTTAATAGTGGTAGTCGTAGGGTAGGAGTTGGGTAGATGTAGGGTAGGAGTTGGGTAGATGTAGGGTAGGAGTTGGAGTAGGAGTTGGAGTAGGAGTTGGAGTAGGAGTTGGAGTAGGAGTTGGAGTAGGAGTTGGAGTAGGAGTTGGAGTAGGAGTTGGAGTAGGGGTTGGAGTAGGAGTTGGAGTAGAGGTTGGAGTAGGAGTTGGAGTAGGAGTTGGAGTAGGAGTTGGAGTAGGAGTTGGAGTAGGAGTTGGAGTAGGAGTTGGAGTAGGAGTTGGAGTAGGAGTTGGAGTAGGAGTTGGAGTAGGAGTTGGAGTAGGAGTTGGAGTAGGAGTTGGAGTAGGTTTTGGAGTAGGAGTTGGAATAGGAGTTGGAGTAGGAGTTGGAGTAGGAGTTGGAGTAGGAGTTGGAGTAGGAGTTGAAGTAGGAGTTGGAGTAGGGGTAGGAG
>JAHDVE020001315.1:0-31819 GCA_022606495.2 Halesus radiatus
TCATATTCCTGAGACAGGATGAGGGGCATTTTTCAAAAATAGCATCCATTTAGTCACAAATATTTGTCAAAGTTGCCTCCTAAAAATATGATATTTTGCGGCTTATATTTTCTAAATTAAAGCAAAAAAAAAAAAAAACTCTCATCAATCTCAATTCTCATCCTTACAAGATTACTAGATATTTTCTATACCTTTTGATTAAAAAAATGTATCATTAAGTTTGGGTGGGTATTTGGCCTCTAATCCAAAATTAAGTTTTGTATGAAATTGGACGTGCAGCCGTTCCTCTTAAGATACATTACAATAGATGAGAAATTGTATAACATATATAGAAAAATATAGGAAATAACAAATAGTACAAGTAATTAAACATTTGTATATTAATGATTTTTAACAAATACTGAAGATTAATCTGTATCAAACATGAAATAAGTAAAAGGTTGATAGGTTAAGTATAAAAAGTCATGGGGGCATTTTTATAACTATTTTGTGACGTGGGTCAAAATTGTCTGCAAGTGATAATGAAAATGTCAACGGTCAATGCAGCATCATTGAGCAGTTGCGTCACTCTGCTAATTGACGTGTTCTGGTAAACGGAAGTCCTCACTTTCGGAGCATAAAATAGTGCATGGGATCTCCCATGAGTATACTTACTCGTATTAGGAACGTATAAGTTTACCTCTTTCAACATAGGTGGATTACATATGGTTCCAGAGATTAACTTAAAAATTTTTTTACTTAAAAATACTTTGACGAGCTTCGAAGGTATTGAAATCGAGCACTCTTGTTGAAAACAAGGATGGATATAGGAATGGATAATATACATATTCTCTCATATAAAGGTAACGCATGAACCTCTTTTGCACTCTTTCTATTTCGAGAATATGGTTCTGTTCTGAAGGGGCCCAGATAATGGAACTGTACTCCAAGATGCTGCCAACAAGCGGTTCATACGTTTTTCGTACTACAATTTGATTAGTAAATGATCTCGCATTACGGAGAACAAAGCCAAGCATTTTGTTGGTAGGGGAGATAATGTCACATATATAGGATTTAAAAGAGAGATTTACCTCGAAAATTAAGCCAAGGTCCCCCTAATCTCAGTTTTGCGTATCAAATTATTTTTATTCATGTAGTAGGGGAAAAGATTTGATTATTTCTAATTTTGAATCTGTCAATTCATGGTGGAATTCCATATTAAAATGAATTTTTTTGATTAAAATAAAAGATTTGGTTCTTTGGATCGTGTAAATGTAACGACACTCCATTTCTGGATGCTGAAGGGTAGTTTGTTCAGTTCCGACCATTTGAAGAGGGAATCAAGATCACTCTGCAGAAGAATGGAATCAATAAGACTTTGATAGCTCTAAAAAGTTTGATATCATCATCAAAAAGGAGATATTTTGAGCGTTTATGATAAGAGAAAGAGGAGGGGGTCCTAGAATCGATCCCTGGGGAATCCCAGAGTTTGTTTTATATTCACATGAAAGATGGTATCTGTAACTAACATATTGGCGATGATTGAATAGGTAACTTGTCATGTAAGTGAATAGATTCTGTGAGAAACATATGGCTTTTAATTTTTTTAGTAGTATATTAAAGTCTGTATAAATTACATCAACATTTACTATAGCAGACGTGACTATCAATGTTTGTAATACCCTCCGTTTGCGTAACATCAACCAGTACATAACTCAGTAGGTGGTACGACTAGATACGAAATCAACTACTGAGTTCGTGCAGCTTCGAACGAGAGACGACTAGATACGTTCCTCGATCGAGCTAGCATGTAGTACTGGTCGGGCTCACACAGACGACCCGACCACAAACCCGACAGAGAGGCGACTAGATACGCATCTCTGTCTTGTTTCTTATGTCTGCACAAATAATTAATTGTGCAACGCCCGACTTTAATTTTAACCTGATAGAAGCGACTAGATACGCATCCCTGTCTTGTTATGTTTGCACAAAATGAGGATTTGTGCAAACGCCCCATTTCAGTACATATTGGCTTTCGACAAGCGTAGTTCCGGGGGTTTTCGAAGAAGTGATGATAAGAGTGCACGTTATCGTTTTCTTTTTTCTACGCCTCTGAACGTCGTTTTCGTGCCGAGACGCTACTGGGTGCTAACGGGACATTTCTCCGACCCCCGCCACCTCTACGGTCGCTCCCGGCGACGGTCCCGAAAACAGAGCGGGCTCTCATTGGTCGAGCTCCTCTGATCCACAAAAACTTATCAAAATTATTGTTCTACCAAAATTGTCTGTCTTTGTAAGCGATTCCTGCGGCTGCGGTGACTGATCTAAATAAACGATCTTTTCTGATCTGTTCATTAGCACCCGCGGAATCGAGTAAACTTACTCAATTTATGTTTGTACAATGCATTTTTTGTAATTTGACAGCAAAGTATCACCTGTCCTACTTTGACCCCCATGACATACTTTGTAATAATTTTGGCTTCTTTAATAAAAAATAGGTGAAGATTGCAATAGGCTCAATTCAAGCAGAAGGTCGTGATTTACATCCTAATTTTTTGATCAAGTCGATCCAAGATTGACAGAGTCTACGGCAGCTCGCGAAATATTCACGAGTTCAAACTGCCCGATTCGCCGCACGGTATCGCACCGAAGTACTTGAACGACGAGTACATTTCTAAAATTCAGAATATTCTCACGGATTCAACACGCCTTCTACCTACTTCGCCTGCATCTTCACCCGGCCTGAAAACCGACCGTGACTTTCTCTTCACCCTCACCAGCTCCTTGCAAGAAATCGTTTGCCTTTTTCAAGGCATTTTTCCCCCTCCTTCCTAACCTGCTCTGAAGCGTCGAAGTGGCCAGCCTGATCTTCTTCTTCTAAAAACGTGCGGCAAGAGTTTACAGATCTTGTCCCGTACATTTACAAATTTTTCAAGTGAATTATTGATGTAAGTTGTGAAATTCATAAGATTTGTTGAGAGTGATAGAGTTGATCGAAATCCGTGTTGGTTTTCGTCAAGGGCGTGTTTTGTCTGATGATCTGCGAATACAATATTTACATTTTCAGGAATATTCAGTTTGGCAGTGAGCTGTACCGGTTTCCTGAAAAAAATTCATACAAAAATCGAAAAAAAAAACATTTTCTGCTGTTAAAATTATATCCTTTCAGAAAGTACAACTAATTTCTGGATACTTTTTGGTGAAAGAAAAAAATATGCATTTGGACCATTGTGCTTTTTAAACAACTTTTCTTACATTCATCTTCCTATGAGCTCATCTTGGTGTTGTCATTTAAAACCCTTTAAATGATTGAGCGCCCTCATTTTTTGTCTACTATAAAATATCAGACTATAACATGTAGTACAGATATGACTGCAAGCGTTCAATCAAGGTTAAATTGAATGACAATAAAGAAGAAGAAGAGGTTCAAGGAGAGGAAGAGGAACTAACCATTAACTTTGGTGGTCTGCATGTCTTGAGGACTCTGAACCTGTGCATTGAGGGTGCCCTCGGGGAAGGAGTGAGAGCCGTAGCGCTCCTTGGTGGCCTCCACGTCCCGCCGCCGCCGGTTCTCATCTAACACCACGCGCTTGGAATAAACCTGCATAACACACAATCATCAAACATTATTAATTTATTAACCATATTAGTAATCATTCTGCGGGTTTCCATTGTCAGATACATAATACATATGGAGAAGTTAAATGCAAATGGTACATGAGATTTCTTATTTGTGTTGGGTGAATTACAAAGACCTAAGCTTTGGTGACTTGATGGTGTGAAGGTAAACACCGCAACCTATAGCATAAGAAAATGAGGGGAAACAGTAGGAGACCGGTATAAGTGGAAGTGTTTGAACTCTCCAAGGGTTATAGAGCCGATGATGTCTGGTGGATTACAAAAATCTATTGTATTAGTGTTATGCTATTTATAAAATTCCAAGTGTCCATTAGCAAGTAACAACATTGGGAAAATGGGGAATCTAGAGAATCTCGCCAGATAATCGATGTTACGCTGTAATTAACACTTTTGCAAATGTCATACCTGATTTTGCAAGTTGTCCTCAAAGGTGATCTTTCCGATAACTTCCTCATCATTCCACACCTTGCTGTCGCACTGGCAGTTCTCCTCTTTCTTGGCCTTCTCCTCCTTCTCCTTGGGATTCTCCTCTTGAGTTTCAAAAGGCTTGTTCACGTTGGCCACAAGAGCTGGAAACCCAAAAACAGTTGCAGGTATTAGAGTTAAGAAAAGTTATATGCATGTACATACTTATAAAAACAAAAAGGTACTCAATATTTCTCTATCTTTTATATAATATGTATACGGCGCCATATAATAAAAGTTTCTTTGAAAACATAAAAATAAAATAAAAATTCCATCATTACAGTAATTTTTATGACAAAAAAAAGAAAGTGAAAATACCCTATTATAATGACACTTGCCAAACATAATTCTTATGTACGTGATTTGAAGAGTTGGACAAGTATTTAAATAAATTGTAGCAAGCTCATTGCATAGCATTATCGATTTTGATTACTTTTACCAAATTAGTATGTACATATTTCGTAAACTCTGCTAACTAACTAACTAACTAACTAACTAACCATCACACTGTTTCTCCGCAGGGGTAGGCAAAGAGGACGGACCGCCAAACAACTCGATCTTGGCATACACTTCTTGCTACATTCATACAATGCCTCATACATTCTCTTCTGTTATTCCGACTTCTGACATGGCCCGACTCGAGTATTTGATTCACTTGATCGTGCCATGTCTTCCTCGGGCGTCCCCGGCTTCTTCTTCCATTCACATTCGCGTCATATATTCTCCTTACACTCCTCTCTTCGTTCATTCGCTCTACATGCCCAAACCATCTAAGCGTCCCTTTCTTAATCTTGCTCACTACGCACATTCTTTACGAATCTCAACATTTTTCGCTCGATCATACATGGTTTTACCACACAATCGTCTCAGGGATCTCATTTCTACAGCATATTACTGCTAGAGATTCGATTCAATGGCTACTTGTCTAATAATATACATATATGTACTCACGTTCATTGCAGTAGTTCCTCTGCATAAAGAAATCCTCTTTATCCTGCTCCCACTTGACGGACACCCGGTACTGTGTCACATTTCCATGGGGAAACGCTGGGGGCTCCCACTTCAGGATGAGAGAACCCGGGCTAAGGGAAATGGCTTGGGTAATAAGAGGCGAAGAGGGCTCTGAAATCCAAAAACACTTTGTTTTGATACTGAGATCGCTTTTTCCATCCTAAATAATATAAATAAATAAATTCTCTATGAATCATATAAGAGAAACATTAATTTAACTCTTCTTTACCTATTGATAGTAGGTATATCGGACTACTTGTCGTCTATATTGACTCTAGAATAGGCATTGGTCTTCCAGTGTGCGGGCTGCTAGGTATTTAAGGCTCGGTCCAGTTTGTCCAAAGGGTAGAAGAGGCATTGTTTGAAGGAATTGCAGAGTCAAAAGGCGGTTGTAGAGATGTTCAGGTAGGAAGAAGAGTCAAGCAAAACGGAGCGGTGGAGGTGTTGTTGCGAGTTCGAGTGGTGTGGCAGAGTGCCTGTCAATCGCCTATTGCGCAATATTTATACCCCGCGATAGGGCCGTGTGCACTTTTTGGGGATGAACGCTCGGGCCGCCCCCGTGTTACCGAGATACCTTTTGGTACAGCCTTTTGTGTTCTCATGTGTTTTATTTTGAAACTATAAAATTTATGTAGGCAACAGAACTCCCTCGATCGTTTCCTCTCATTTAAACCACTTCTTCCTACCATTTTTTATTAGGTTTGCAATTAAACATACAATTTTATTTTGAGGGTCCCAATCTAGACAGTGTGCGGAAGAATTCTTATAATCACTTAATATGTAAATTGTAATCCAAGATACATTTTGGTTGATATTTTGGTTGACATATTGGTTTATTTGTTTCCCTGTTAACTTTTCCTGTTGGAGATGAAGAGCTATCGTGTATAGTTGTGATCGAATGAATTTCACGCTTCTCTTGTAATTTTAAAGCTTACAGTCTTACAGTGGTCCAGTGTTTTGCCTCTATTTCCCCTTTTTTTAATTTTTCGAAACTTGGCATGGTCTTTCTGTTTTTGCGCACAGTTCCACAAGCATTAGTTTTCTTAATATGAAGAAAATCAAATAGTTTTGAGCTGCTATACCAGTTGTCGACCCTAAGATTATGCCCTGTTCCTAAATAATTATCGAGCAATGTCGTTACGACAGCCCCGAAACGCCGAGGCACTGATTGTCTGTTATGTCCGTACCTTCAGCAACGAAAATAACAAAGTCTAAAACAAAACCAGTCTTACAATCACACACAACAAACGTTTTTATTGCAAACCGGTGTCGTTTAGAAGGTAAATATTGTTTAAAAGCTAACCTACCCTTAAAAGAATCATGCTTTCGTCGATGCGCAAGTTTTCTTCGCGTACCAATGTCTCTCTGAAGATTTTTCTGGTGTGATCAACTAATATTCTAATTTTATGTAATTTGTCACTAGGGAATTGTGTTTCAGAATTAGAGAAGTGTAACATTCTGTGTAAAAAGGATGGCTGAACTGACGACATTGAGGCATCATTTTCATATTGCTCATTAAAAACAATATTCGTGTCGTCATCACTTATTTCAAAATCACTAACCGAATCTAACATTGTTTCATATATTTCAATATCAGATAGGCCAAGTTTTGACATTTTGAGGGTTGTTAAAAAAAGTTTTAATAAATTCATATGTAAATACACAAAACAAGATATTTTAAAAATCGAATTAGTCTCTTTTTAAATAATACAACAATTAAATAATTATGTACATAACAAAATAAAATAGATTTCAAAGTGGATATCGACGCACAAGTATAATTACGAATTGGAACGGGGTTCATGTCAAAGACACAAGCTCATTTACGTGCGTGTTTCAAAACTGTGACTGACGGCTGTCACCGGGCTATCGGTTTTATTAATTTTATAAGATAAAACAATGAAGTAGTTGATGAAGATTCTCAGAGAGGACGCAACACAAATGAATATTCTTATTTTTAAAATAAATTTCGATCGAATACGGCATACACGTGCTTGGAAAACGAAGTCGAAACTTGAAAATGACTAAAGTCAGACGCCGCGCGGTGCGAACGATTTGAAGAAATGACTAAAGTCAGCCGCCGCGGTGAAAGAGTTAATATCTGGTTATTAATGCTTTGTTGAGAAAAGTTACTGATATACAAGATTCTACGCCACTGGTACGGTTAATCATAATTATGCTTCATATGAAAATATATATATGTATTATAATTATATAGGTAAACTTACGTCCAGGCAGAGTCCGCACAAACATCATTGGGCTCTGAGCGCCGACACGCTCGGTGGCTATAGTGTACGTCTTGACATAAATGGCGTACTGTGTGTATGGTTTCAGGTGCGTGAGCAGGTGGAATACCTTGTCTTCCTTCTGGGAGGCCTGGATGTCGTCCAGATGCCACCTGTACAAATTTAAAGGTTAGTAGATCAAGATTCTGATGATAAACGTTTTTAATCAAATTTAGAGATTAAGAAATAGTAATTATTTTATTCAGGGATTTGGATAGTTTCGCTTTATCTCCGCTCCAACATCAAAATACCTGCTCCAACTCTGCGCCATGCTCAAAGTTATTTTTTTTTAATTTGAATTATTAGAGTTCAAAAATTGAAAAAGCATAACTCTAGAATGTTCTGGAGTAGAATAGTGATGGAGGAAGAAGATCGCAGTGCTGCCAATTTATTGTCAAATATAATTTTAAAAACCGAATCATAATGTTATATGTAAGCACATTTTTTATAAATATAGTTTTTGACTTCTACCTACTCGTCTTGGCACGGTAATATGGAATACTAACCCATCACCTCCGCAAGCGTCCCTGCCCTCGTACAGGGAGATATTCTGGTGCTCCGACTCTATGCTGTGCACCACGTAACCCAGCAGCGAGCGAGAGTCATCGTGCACAAAGGCCTCCCACGAGAGCAGCATGCTCACCTGCATGCGCTTCTCGACCGTCACATTCAGCAGGGTCACGTTGCCTGCAACAGACAATTAAACAAGTTAACACAGATATAATGATAACTTATTAAGGTATCTTATTGAAATATTTAACATATTAACGGTACTTAAATGTGGTGTATTTACTATTAATGATAATTTATTTTTGGGAATCTCATGGTAGGTCATTTGGGTTCCAAATCTCATGTAAACAAAATAATTATTCAAAGAGCTCTATTCAAATTCCAACAAATATTTGAATGCTTGTACATATCTTAAGAGGAACGACTGCGCGGCCTGTTTCATGCAAAACTTAATTTTGGATTTGAGGTCAAAATACTCACCTAAGCCTAATGATGATACATTGTTTTTAATTAAAGGTTTAGTGAATATCAAGTACGCGTGAGAAATGTTTTATTTATTTTTGTTTTACCTTATGAAATATAGGCCATTAAAGGAATTGATTTTTCGCGATTTTAGAGACATCTTTAACAATTATTTGGGGGCTGACAGTGATTTAAAAAAAGTTTTACCCCATCTACTTTGAAAATATAATGAAATATAAAATAAAAAATTTAATTAAAAAAATTAAATTAGCATTATAGTGGACTTTAAATTAAATTAAAAACGACCAATTTACTTTGGAACACAAATTTGCCATACATAATTTAAAATATAAACTTTTTTTTAAATGTTTTGTTTTCATATTTTTATTTAAGTAATCATGTTTACATAGCAAATATGATAATTTTTTTTTAAATACAATAAACCCGCAAATAATCTAAGTTGCTCTAAAATCATGATTTTTTTTTTTCATAATTTAAAACAAAAATAAATAAAATACTTATCGTACTTACTAGATATTTACTAAACTTTCGATTAAAAAAATATATCATTCAGTTTGGATGGGTATTTTGTACTCCAAAATCCAAAATTAAGTTATGTATTAAACAGGCACCGCAGCCGTTCCTCTCAACAGTTTTCTCCAGATAGTTCGCATAATGCACGACATACATTCCCAACTAGCAAATAAATAATTAAGCCATCGAAAGAGCAAAATAAAGTGCATTATATCATTTGTGACTACATATAATAATATATTTGGACATTTCCATTTGTGTTCAACTATTGCTTGATATTTGTTCGAATTTGTCTAGCTCATGCGTCGCACGCTACTTGGAGTCAGGACAAAGTTATTAACGGTTCATTTGTAGACCAAATTTTAAAGACATAAAAAATAACATCTGTTGAGAGACGGTTTGCATAATATTATTATGCAAACTATCGCAAAAAATTTCTCAGACAATCCTAAAGGCCGATTTATCATCAACGGCACTACAACCCTTGGAGAGTTTTGGCAGGGTCTTGGAAACATCTCCACTCCTGCTGTCTTTTTCCAGTTTCTTATTCCTAAGGACACAGTGTTTGTCTCCACACTGCCCAGCTACCTAAGTGTAAGCCACCCAACACTCTGTCGTACTGATGGCTGATTATAGAGGTGCCTCTTTGATGAAAGCATACTTACAATAATATACAATAATGGTTTTATTCCGTTCCTTATACATTACAAACATGTTACATTTAATACATATAAGAAATTATCTACATATACCTACTTGACTATTCTAGGACAAAAGATTTACAAATTTCAAAGTAGGTACGTAGACAGACTGTATTTAACCACATGAACGCTTATAAAAGGGGCGATATTCCACCAAAGTATTTTGCAATCAATCAATTAAAAAGTTTTTTGTTGTTGTTGAATGACCCAAAATTGTGAAATTGTACTAGCTATACAAAGAAGAAAGCCCCAATATCTTGGTCATATTATGAGAGACTACAAATACAAGATTACCGTTTTTGATAATCAGACATTCAGGGAGAGATTAATGGTACGAGTGGAGTAGAAAGGGCACCGGAAGAAGAAATAATCTTTATACGTACATGCCACCTTGTCCCCGTTGGAGTTCCTGGCGACCTCTAGCTCAGTGAATTGGGACTCGCGTGCCATCTTCTGCAGCGGCTCAATCTTCTCGATGCACAGCTTGGGGTTGAAGTGGAAGAACAGCTTGCCATGCATGATGTCGATGGGGCCGTGCGTAGTCCAGTTCCACAGCTCCTGCAGGTTCTGGTTGTCCGTCACTGTCAGGGCATTTCTAAAACGTAACGGAAAGGTTTATTAATACACTTATCCATTTATTTATAACATAACTACAAGTTATTACCCTGGCTTCAACCGACTTAAAAATATATATTTTATTTATTTATAACATAACCACAAGTTATTACCCTGGCTTCAACCGACTTAAAAATATATACAGTATAATAACCCCTATTTTACGTTTTTTAAGGGACTGAAAAAATACGTAATTGGAGGGAAAATGTAAAAGGGGGGTATTGAAAAAAAAGAACATTTAAATTTTATGTTTCTGAAAAAATAACGTTTTATTAAAAAACAACATTCAATTCAAATTTTTATTAAAAAATGATGTATATTAGTTTGTTGTATTTTTGTTATGAAATTCTCTTTCAAGACGATATAAACATTTAAAAGTGTCGGGAATATTACTGCCCCGCACAGTGACGAAACATTCTTTTAAAATCTCCTCCATTTTTTCATACTTCGACGCTTTGATGTACATATGTTTTTTCGCCCTGGGTCCAAATTGAATAACGCTTTATTCAATAGATTCACGGTTTTTGATGATTGTGGCCAAAGTAGTAATGGGTATTCCTAAATTTCGGGCCAGCAAAACGCGTGAGCTAACGAGTTTATTCACTTTTTCGAGAATGTTCCTTTTGTCTTGTACTGACAAAGCTTTCCTTTGGTTAGACATTATGTATTTGAAAGAATGAGGACGTAAAAATGAATAATAATCGAACCGAAAGCACTATGAAATATGTCGCTCGCCGACCAATCACCGTGCGTCGTTTTAAAGATACGGAGCTCGCCCACCAATCACCGTTCTAAAGACACGGAGTTTTCCCTCCAATCATCTTACACCGTTTGAATGTCACGACTCAATCATTGTCAAGCGCACGTAACTCGCATATTTTGAATATTTCGGATGTAAATCGCGGGAAAGAAAAACGTAAATGCGGGTATTAAATGTATTGAAATACCTCGGGACTGAAAAAAATACACACAATTGCCGGAAAAATGTGAATTCCGGGCAAGTAAATACGGGGTTATACTGTATTTTATTTGTTTATAACATAACTACAAGTTATTACCCTGGCTTCAAAATATATATTTTTAAACTATAAAAAGATATGGAACTAACAATATGGCATCTATACTTATTTATTTGCAGTAAAATGGATATTTCAAAGCTCCATAGCTCATGGTGGAAATGACTATCATCAATTTGAATAGCTTCGAGATTCAATTTAAGACTACACTTAAACTTGAATGGATGCCTTCAAATTTTACTTGTATTTCTTAAAATACACTGATTTTAATCAGTCCTTTCTCACCCTCGACAGTAATTAAATTTTTTTTAACAAAACTGCCAGTAATTTCTGATGATGCTTCCACCGTTCCTAATGCTGACTTCCCACAGATTGATATTTATAGCAAAACCTATTCACCGTCTATTTATAACTCTTGAGTAGGCAGATGATTCAGTACTCACGGATAGAATTCAGTTCTCTCTGAGCCGTACTTCTGCTCGCCTCTGATGACCTTGAGACTCTTCAAGAAGTTCAACGAGACAAGAGGGTACGAGCGTGCCACCTTCAGAGACCCGGTGATCTCCTGAATGAGACCGAGGCCCTCCTCCAGCTCTCTGACGATGCTGCCGCCTCCTCGAATGCTGATCTCCAGGGAGCCAATGATGTGTGTGCAGCCCTTGAGCTTCTCGATGGCCTGGATAGAGTCCACATTCATGCTGGGGCACTCCTTACGACAGGGGCCCTTGCACTCCACGCAGCGGTACACGCCATCCTTGCCTTGCTCCTGGAAACCAAACACAAAATTTATAAATTAATAACATTTTTTATGGCATTTTTTTGTTTATTCCGGCACAATCTATCTTATGTTTATTCTGTGTTGTTTTAATAAAAGTGACTAAACGTAAAAATGGTTAACCGATTGAAATATTTATTAGCATTTTTTTGCGATTAATAACATAAATACATAAACAGATCTCCGATTGAAACTTAGATTTTTACAAGAATTTGGTCGCCAGTGTGAAGGACCGTTAAAAGAGTTGTGTACTTGTGTTGTTACCTCATCAAAGTTAGGTGGACACTGCAGCATGCAGGTGCCGTTAATGGGCTTGTAGGGGCGCTCCTGCTTGTCGGCGCCAAACTCTCTGGGGGGCGGCAACTTGCGGCACTCTGCCTCTGAGATGCATCGCCTTTCCTGGTGCTGAAACCAACCATTCAACAAAACCATCGTATATTCATTATACATGAAATAAAACACATAAATTAAATAAAAATCATTTTATGCACGCTAGGTGTCTAATCCGCGACTTCTGGATAAAAAGTCAAAAAACTATTTTTTACCTACCCCACTCTTCGAATAGTGAGGTTGAGACAGTTGAAATGCGAAGTTAAAATAGAGGCTTACCTTGAAGGTGTTGTTGGGGCAGTCCTTGATGCACTTGCGGTCGCGCAGGTCCCCGATGGACAGGTCCCGGCACACGGTGCAGTTGAGCAGGCCTGAACAGCCACCCAGACAACTGTTGTCGCAGCACTCACCGCTAGCCGAACACGTGTTGGGCCCGCACTCCGGCGCACACACCTTCTGGCAGTGGTTCTTGTTCCAGCACAGGTGCCGCTTGTTGGCCAGCGGGCACGACAGCTCGATGGGGCACACGCTGCACTCATTCCCCGGTTTGTTGTCCTGCAAACACACAAATAAGCACTTCCAATAAGATGACGAAAACATCCCATAATGGGATAAATGAGAATAGATGTGCTTAGCATAAAACCTCTGCTACCCTTTATAGAAAAGTCGCAGATGAACTGGCTCGGACATGTACTCAGAATAATACTTCCGCAGAAGATTCTACATATCCTTGCAATTCCAGAAAGATGACATCCAGTTGACCGCGCTAGACAAAGTTGGAGAAATCAACTCCAGAGGCTGGGCCCGCAATGAACGGAAGCTGTTGAAGTAACCTAGGACCGAAATGCCTGCGGGCACATTATACCCGACCCAAATAAGACAACGGGAAAAAAGAAGATGACCATGAGACATTCTATAAATGTAGCATAGCAGTCAAGAATATTGTCGATGACCGATTAGTTCCGATGACAACATTTTATTCGGTGATGATAACAGACTGATAAAAGTTAAATTACAAGGTTGATTAACAGATAATCTAGTTCGAGGTACAATCAGACATTTAAAAGTAGACAAAATTTGAGGGCCGGCGATCGTTCAAAAGGTTTGAAATGGCAAAACAAATTTGCCTCATAGGAAAATCAAAGTAAGTTTAAAAAAACACAATGGTTCAAGTACATATATTTTACTCTAACTGAATGGTGTTCAGAAATTAGTGGTACTTTCCGAAAGGAGATGACTCTGCTTGAGTTTTTAAAATAATTGATTTTTAAACTTTTTTTAATTGAAAAGAGATTTTTTTTATATTTCTGAAATTTTATATATTAAAATAATCATGTATTAGAATAAAAAACAAGCAAAATCAAATTCAAGGATCAAAAAATTATTAATTTAATAAAAGCGTTAAAAAAATTAATTACGATGATTTGCCTTGTTTCAAACGAACTGCCAAATGCGAATATGTGAAAATATTTTAATGTGAAGAACACATTTCAAAAACAAAGTCAATAGATTGGTGTTGCCATAGTAATTATATACATAGACATGTTGTAGTTGCAAAAAAAAATATATCTACAAAATGCTAAGCAGATTAAAAGAAGACAGACTACAGTTTTTGTTAAATAATGAAAACGAATAATATGTAATAACAAATAGAAACCTGCAAATGGTTAAATTTATATCATTTATTTATTATACCTTATATTTCTGTAAACTGTTGGTCTCCCAAATAAACAAAAATGAAAAATAATATCAACCAAAAACGGGGTGATCACGTGATATCATTGCTAGTAAGCAACAATAACGATGTTATTGTTTATTGTACTATTTGTAAGTTTGTCGTAACGTTAACGTGTGATTCTAGGAATTTCGCGGCTTCTAGTGGAAGTGCGACGTACGCGGCGCGGCCGTGAGGCGGACGGTGCGCGGTGGGCACATCCGGATCCAGCTGATAACCGGTAGCAGGTAACTGGTAGCAGGTAGCAGGTAGCAGGTAGCGTCTAACATCATCATGCTGATGATGATGGCAGCGGATATTCCCCATTCACTGTATTATTACATTATCTGTCACGTTATTCACAAAAGGTAACCATTCAAACACCGTGAATACGTAGTTCGCATTTTATACCTACCTGCAGGCGAATTAATGAATTTGGCGATTCGAATTCGGATAAGAGTATGGTGAATTCAAATATAATCATATGTTATATTAATAAACAATGATACTCACTTCCAATGTCATTCAATGGAACAAACTAGAGCTCAGAGAAGCGATGCCATTCGTAACGCGCGGTTTTAACGAAAACATTTCGATCATTTTCCGACTCCCAAACGCACATGTAAACATTTTTAATTTTACTATTTAAACTAACGTTTTTTTTTTAGTACAGGTATTTTAAAATTATTCTTCAGTTTTTTTTAAATATTAAATAATGTAAAGGTACTTACACATATGTTATTATGTTAATTAAATAGATAATTTTATTTGACTTGAAACGAAATGGACTACTTGTAATGTAAAATAGATGGATAAATAAAAATGATTAAAATAAAAATAAACAAAAAGCAACAAGGATTTAAAACCCAGCAATACCCCTTGAGCGGAAACTGAACATTGTTTGAAGGGGAGATATGTTAATACAGAAGAGAGAGGGAACGTGCTAATATAGATACCGCTTAAGGCGTAAGCGATCGTTTAAAAAATACAGAATAGACCAAAAAAATGTCAAAACTGCTGACTTATATGACGTAGCATTTAAAGAAACACTGATATTTTAATCCTATAACAAGTTAAATAACAGAACCAAGCGGGTTATTTATATTTTTTGGAGCATATTTTGCATTTTTTTCTATCGAGGGAATTTCATATAATCACTTTTTCAACTAGACATCTGAATAGAGATAGTGCACAAAAACTTGAAGTTTTCAAGGGAAGTTTGTAATATGAACACAAAAATTCTGAATGCGGGGGCTTGAATCATCAATTTCCTACAGAATCCCGTGAATATTTCTTACCTTAAGCAAATATTTTTTTTACCGAAATTTCATTATTGGCAAACATTATTCGTTGATTAGAAAAAACATTATGAATTACATAGCATCGTTTTTGTGAGAAATCAACGCACGGGAGCCAGGGAGTGATAAAAACCCCGAATGTAGTCCGCTATAAAACAGCCTATAGATGAATTCCATTGTGGTTTCAAATTTGTGGTAAATTAAACAAAATTAGGTAAAAGTGGGTATACCAAGATATTATGTACAAACCGATTTGCCATAGGCACAGGGGTGAAAAACTCGAAATGGCCATATTTCAATGGATAATGCAGCAACTTCAGTAAAACGCGACCCCTGGTAGAAGGAGGGCACACTCTTTCTTCTATGAGGTACACCCTGCATTTGAATGGAACGGGTAGATCATAGCAGTGGCGTTACCAGCTACCATTGCTATAGAGATGCGCTCAGATTTCAGATGGCCTCGGTAGCTTGGTAGTACGAGTTGATACTTATGTTGTGGGTCCAGAACAGCAGCCCTACCCTGTCATGTTCCGATTTACACGAACAATTTTCAAATAACTCAATATCAAACTGTTCTTCCGAACATTTTAAACAAATAACACGTTGGTCGTTATGTGTCCACCTGTTCGCACAAAACGAAAAACCGGCCAAATGAAGTTAATTAATAACGAAGAGACTCAATTAAAGAAGGTTTAGCGACCGCGCATACAGTTTCATGATCTGACTCGTAATCTCTTCAATAAAGTTATTCATCTGATTTGACCAAACTGCCGATGTGGCCTTCCATTCCTGTATGTTTTCTTAGTTCGGCAAAGGAAAACTGCCGACGCCGACGCCGACGCCGACGCCGACGCCGACGCCGACGCCGACGCCGACGCCGACACCGACTGCCAGTGGCGTGGCATCTTTGAAGATGAGACTCGAAAGATCACAATAATAATTTGGCTATACTCGTATACACAGTGGATAACACGCACTAGAAATGCCTTCCGTGTAGTGATGACAAAACTCACTTCTGTATTTGAAATTTAAAATCCGACTGGCCAAACTTTTGGAACACAAAACACGCCCAAATGCCATTTTTTTGTGTTCTGCTTTATTCTATGGCTATATAATATATACTATATTATAAATTGTCTAAGAGAATGCATGAACTAACAAATAAACCTACGTGTCTAAAACTCGGCTAGAGTGTCTTTTGTGAGAAAAAAGTTACATTTTAGGAGAATTGTTACGCAGTATCCCTATATTCAACACTAACTAAGTAACCATCACTTCATTTCCCCTTAGATGTAGGCAGAGAAGATGAACGTCATACAATTCTGTCTTGGCACACACTCCTTGGTTCATTCACAATCATACATCGATACATAAATACTCTCCAGTTATTCCGACTCGTGCATGTCAAGATAACATACATTACATAATACATATTAACGGACCATGGTCCGACTCTGGCATTTGATTGAATTGATCGTACCATCTCTTCCTAAAGTATCCCGACTTATTTCTCCATTCGTAATTTCGGGGAGGATTAAGACTTGACGACGGATAAAAATGAGAAAAGAGTGATAGGGTGCCTGCGCCAGTTGATATATTTTCTGCGCGGCGCCTACAAAATATATCAACATTCTCAGATTAAAAAAATGATAACATTATATTCCCCGTAATAACAACAACATTAGACGGAAAACGGCGAAGATGAATAGGACGTGATCACGCCGCGCGTAACAATAAACCGAGCTAATGAAACGTAAGGTCACCGGTTAGAGTAAGCGCTGCGCTGCGCTGTAAACAGTAAACAACCGCGTGAAGGTCTGCCGTAGTGTCGTGGCCACGTGGCGAAGGTACCGCCCACGTATGGCCGGTGTTCATATAATCATTTCTACTACGCCATTTTACTATTAGAAGTAATGTACTTAGGCCAGGAGTAGTTTAGAGCTTGAGGTGGGTGTACCTTGGACCGGCCCTCACGTTTGCAATACGGCCCGGCTTGATTGGTCATAAATAATAACAGTAACTATTGTAGCAGAAATATAAATCTGTACATGTAGCAAGAGCCTATGTCAGAAAATAAATACTGGATCCATATTATTGGTATATTGTGATGGGTAAATGAGAACAACGATTATTGATCCAGCTAAGATGATAATGTTTTCCCTTTCAGACTTGAATTAAATCTGGCACAGAAACATATTTGAAGCTTGAAAAAATTATTTCTCTTTGCAAAACAAAAACACCTTAATGTTGATGAAAGTAGTTCTTTTTTACAACACTTATTGTAATTCAATTTTACTAAATATTATTTTTTTTATATTTTCCTTTTTTTATTTCTTCTCTGCCAATTCGATCGGTTTTTGAATTTTTTCTTACTGAATTCGCTCTCGTTCCTTCCTCTTCCCCTTCTCCTTCCACTCCCATTTTTTCTGTTTATTTTCTATTTCTTCCATCTCTTGTAAGGGAAGGTTGTTTTTGTTTACTGAGAGGAAAGAGGAACTTTAATTTGAAAGACATATCGTATTATAATAAAAAAAATTACATAAAAGTTAAACAATAAAAATATACATTCAAAACATACAACAACAAAACATAACTGAATTGGTTCGGAAGTCCAGATTTAACAAAAATACAAACATGGTGCTGAACGAGTAACTAAAATTCAATGAAAAAAATAGCGCGCACAACCCGTAATGAAAAACCGTCAATTTTTATTCGCTGTATTTTCAAATATACCTTCGTACAGTACGAAAGGGTTAAATAAACACTTTTCAATAATGAAATGTTTTTGACATTTTTATAGATTTACCAAAAACGCGTTAACCCTTTGAATGCCAAGAATTCAGTGGTACCAAAAAACGGATGCCATCATACAATGATTGTTATGAGTATACTCGTATCGGCAAATCTGTGCAAAAAATCTATTATGGAGCTAATTTACTTATCTGTGTGCTAAATGTCATTGTAAGCCCGCTCTATGTATATTAGAATGTTGAAAGATGAAAACGGAAAAAAAACGACAGAAAATAAAAAGATTTCAGTCGCATCTGGGACTCACCCTAGGACATCAGCCTATCCGGGGCAACCGCTTAACCAACTTAGCTAATGAGAATTAAATTAGCAGTTCAATTTATATCATCTTCATCGACATCATATTTCGAATTCAAGATTTGTCAATATTATTTTCCAATATTTAATCCCATATTATTGGCAGCTATCATTATAATGAGATTTTTAAATCTCAATAAAAATAATTAATAATTAAAAATTGAATATATTCTTTAAAGATATGGTAGCTGCCAATAATATGGGATTAAAAATGAAAATTACTTTTTATAAAAGTCTAAAGAATAAGTCTGATTCTCGACCTATTTCAAATTGTGACCAGCCGTTTTGCTTCACTACTGATTCACTGAAAATAGTAAATGCCATAGATCATCGATTTGATCGTCAGCCAAATGAAACGAACTTTGAAACACTCCAACGTGAGTAAAGTTAATCAAATATTAATATAAACAATAGTCCCAACTGCCCGGAACTAGTTAAACTATGTTTGGGGTAGGTGAGGTATCTGGTCATTATTATTATATTAAAAATAGTGGTGTAAACAAAGTAATTAATTTAATAATTGAAGTCGTTTCGTTTCTGAATAGTGATCTCGCATAACAGCGACACAGAGATTAGATTGTATTGTGGGCCACGAAAGAAGGGGCACACATTTAAAAACAATGTTTTTATTACAAACAAACTGTTTACAAAGGATATGCAGACATTATTTGTTTTTAAAAAAGTCGCATTAACCTAGAAAATTACAGAAAAAAGTTAAAAAATTTTCATGACGCCAGATTTCACGTTTTCAGAGTTTTGTGACAGATTTATCTGCTTTATAGTTTAGTTTATACAATAAAAATTATACAAAAAGGTTTAGTTAGGGACCTATCTACACTGAAATAATGTATTAATAGAGTAGTATTTTGTTTGATGCATGGTTTCTATGCAAAAGTAATAAGGATAAGTGATACAGATAACGAATGTGGGGGACGATTGGAATGCAGCTACGCCCCTGGTAATGAGCGCGAAAGAAACGACAATTTCCGGCTTATAACGACCGCGGACATGCAATATTACAAACACATCTGATAAGCCTCATTCAGAGGAGTCTTTAGCGCGTTCCCCTCATTTCGTACCTACAGAATCTAACAGCAGTGTTCACTGACGCCCCCTGCATTTATCGGGTAACCTCAAGGGTGCAATATCGCAAACATTGGGAATCACTTCTCTAGAGGCTGAAGTTAGCTACTCAGACCAAGTGTGCAACACTTTTATTTTATTTATAATAGACATCTGATCAATTTATTGGTGAAATTTGAAAGTAAACAAATATGAAATGCTATCATATTGTTACTCCAACTCCTCATCTGTTCTAAAATCCACCATAAAACATAAGCATTGTGTATATACAAAATGTTAACGCATTCACTCATTCACTAACAGCGCTCTTACAAAAAAATGGCTAGTGGTATAATTGCTAAGTGAGAATGGTCAAGCGTCGACTCACTGGTGAAAAAGCTGGGGTCGGATGGTTTAAATCTCGATCTGAATGCGGCCTTATACAGAGAACATGTTTTGGTATCAAAAGCGGCGAAAAACAACATTACACATAATATTAAATAAGTCGCTTCCGGCATCGCGGTCCTGCCTAATGCCCGCCCTGTCAATAAGATGGTCACATGGTGCGATGAATGAGGCCGAAAACGTGGACGAAACGAAATAAAAAATAAATAATAGGTGTTTCCCTAGCGGCGGCGAGAAGCGATCTAACGAGTAACGAGTAACGAGTTACATCTAACGCGGCGTATTAATAGGGAGTTATAAATAGGGCGAGTAATATATTGTTTACACGAGAGGAGCATAAAAAGTCGGATGATCAATCGATGGAATAGTTCCAAGTTGCGGAATGCGGATGTGGTGAGGAGTCAGTGAACGGGGCCCGCGGCCACCTAAAGTCTACAGTCTACAGTCTACACTTCTACGGTTCCACTATACTTGACTTTTCCATCGTTCCATCGTACCATCGTACCATCGTACCATCGTACCATCGTACCATCGTACCATCGTACCATCGTACCATCGTACCATCGTACCATCGTACCATCGTACCATCGTACCATCGTACCATCGTACCATCGTACCACTGTACCACCGTACCACCGCCAATCACCACTCGGTCCCTACTCCACACTCAGTCAATACAGTCTACAACTAGGGTAGAGCAGACACTGGCGGGCTGGCCACTCGGCTCTCAGCAGTCTCAGTACTCTGACCGACTAGGTAATTATGGTAATTCAATGGTGACGTAGGTACTGGCGAACCGAAATAGCGATACGCGCAACAACAAACAGAAGAAAAGACCCTGAATTGGGACAAGGAGGCTTCGTGTTAGTTTCCATCTGGAATGTGCAGACAATTTTTTCACGCGTGACAACTTTGGGCGTCAGAGAAAAAGGCAGCACAGAAGAAAATTAACAGTTAAAAAATGTTATTATCGTACACATATTTAGAACGGATGCGTTTTAAAGCTAGTAGCTGCAGGGTATTGTCGATTTGAAACCACTAAATAATTTGAATTTTAAACATTAGATTTGGTGGACGAAGAATATCTTTTAAGCTAATAAAGCAATATGCAACGTTCTTTACGATTTATTTATATAGTAAAATAAAACTTAACGTAGAACCTACTTGAAGATGCCCGTGATAAGGTGAAACCGGTCCGGCCGAAAATAAACAAGCAGAAGATAATCACAAAGAATCTTTAATCAAAAAATTCGGGGGGGGGGCTCGCCTCAACTCGCTATTTCTCACGATCCAAGCAACAACTGCGCGATAAAGGAATAAACGCCTCGGCGAGACGTTGTTATCAAAATACGAAACACCATATTATGTGCTCACCGTATTGTTTAGTGTCGGTACATCAAACTTCTTGTCCGTTGTGGCATTTATCTATAGTTCTATCATCTCCCAATATGACCCAAATTACCGCTCCACATTGAACGAAACATAGCGCCACTTTCAATGACAATGACGGTACAATGGAAACGCCACGGCTAATAAATATTTCTTATAGCACGAAAAACAGGAAAACGTAAAATATTCATTAACAGTTATCGCGGCGAACAGATATTGGGGGCGCGTGATGGGTGGACCCGGCTCAGCGTGCTTTCAGGCGGGGGGCACTCAGTCGGGTCGGGGATGGCTGGTATCAAACCTTTCTACCCAACATCCCTTCCGGGATGGAACCTATTGCAACTGAATTGTCCAGAATTAAGTGCGGAGATTGTGGACCTATTGAAGGTTAGAATTATGTCCAGGAGTTTGATTCTTATATGGGCTATTTCTACAGATAAATAAAAGCGTGACCCGCGAAGTAGAGCTGTTTGTTTCTTTTTCCCCTCTGAAATTCTGCAGTTTGTTTACAAAGTTTCCGTCCAACGGAACAATGGCCGATCGTGTAGTGCGTATAATTCGAGCCACCACACTATCGGCCAACTGCTAACTCCGACCTCCAAATTTCATTATCATGGAAGACGTCAAAGTGATAGCTGCGTCCGCGTATCGTATCACCTACAATTATTATGCAGAAGTATATAGAGGACGAAAAATAAAACAAAAAGTTGGCGGAGATGGTGGATACTAACTATACATCGAAAGAGAACAAAGTAAAATAAGTCAATAAGTAATAAATAAATAAAAGATATCAACTAGACATTATGCGCAATTTCGTCCTTGGGTGATTTTTCACAAAAAAAACGGGACTATAAAAAATATCCAATTATGTATTATTATTATTTGCATACTGCATATTTGGGTCATTTTTGGGGGGGTTGGTGGATATTAAGTCTTTGTTCGTCTAACATATTGCAGTCATTCTATTATCCATATACGGCAATTTCTTGCTGAGCGCATACTGATTAGCCGATGTATAGAGGGCCGGCTCGTGAGAGTTGGGCGAACTAGTTTAAAGGTTGAGCCAACTAGTTCGCCACGGGAGCGATTACGGGCCAACTCGCACGAACTGTCCCTCTACACCATAGGTTCACAAAGTGGTCCGTACGGATCCCCTGAGGATCTATATAGATTTGCATGGGGGTCCACGGATCGGAGTTCATTTAACCTGCACGCATAGTAAAGCACCGTAGTAAGTTTCGTTCAACAAGCCTACTGCGCACTTCCAGCGAATCGCGTCCACGCAGGCAAGTTCATGTGCAAGTTTTTACAAATTTTCATACCAGCAGCAATCAGTATACCATACATCGCGCAGTGAATAAATACCACTTGTTCAGTATTGTACCAAAGTTTTGGACGGACAGGCTGGGGGAGGGAGGGGGGTCCACGGAAAATAAAAAGAACGGCAAAGAGGTACACGGGTAAAAAAGTTTGGGAACCTATGCTCTACACCATAGGATCCCAACGGGGGCGGTGATGGACTCAAGGGCAAATGGTGGCGGTGAAGGCATACAAGGGACGGTGAAGGGCTTAAATGGGGGGGCGAGGGCAACAAAAATATTTTGAATACATTTTCCTTATGAATTTAAATTTGTAATAGGTACATCGTTAAAATAATCATGCATCAAAACGAACTGTCCAATTATTCTATTGGTTTATAGATGGATTAATAGTGTTTCCTGTCATTTTATTTCGGTGTTATAAAACCTAACCAGATTTATGAGGACCTGTTGTCAGGTGAACAAAAATGTACTTACTACATAATACGAATATAATATATAAAATATGCATATAAATATTTAAGAGCAAAAAGGTATCATAATGGAGAACAGGGGTGATGAAAAGATCGTGTCGGGGTATATAGTAGAGCGTGAAAATCATTATCTCTCAGTCACGGTACATATATTTACATTTCATCTCATGATGAAAATATAGTCCAAAAGTGTGCGATGAGACAGATAAGGTTGAGAGCCTCTGCTCTACACGAATGCCTAAACGTTCGGAGTTGGAAGGATGGGCGAACGTGTAGTCATAGCATTAGGAAAATATATATCTGCGTAGACAATTCAAACTACACCGCAAAGTAGCCGTAATCGTTGATAAGGAGTAAACAAGATAGGCGTTTTGACATCTAAAATGGCCCCAAACCTACCGGGATGACAAACATTGAGACTAGACGTCAACAGCATAGTTATGACATTAATCTGTTTAACAAAATAAAAACAGAAAAACATAAGGAAACAAGAAATTAGACTTAGATCGTGATTAAAAAATAAACTAGTAGTAAGTTACAGCGTTTCCTATTTCCATGCAGTTTAGTGAGTTGTTGGACACGACGTAATACAATATACAATGCGGGTGATGGCAATCTCAGGAAATTGCGGTTTCCCATCATCCGCATCCTCCGCCTAAACTCGACTAGTGCGGTGCGGTAAGGGCTATTTGTAAAAGAGATGTGCAACAGACCAACCGCTAATTATCTTCCGTGTTGAGGTTAACTTTTTCATAACTGGAGTATAGTGTAGGTTTAACTTTAGCCGAACGAGATACAATACAATATATCGTTAATAATGATTATTCCATTCATAAATATAAATCGTCCCTCTCCGTATCTATTCCGCGGGAAGTAAATTCATTTTTCAATCTGTTTTTATTGGTTTTCGTGTTCGTAATAGCCGTTCAACTTTTTGAAGGTATCATTTTTTATGCACCACAGTATTGAACTTATCGTAAATACTTGTTTTTGGCGCGGATGTATACTGATTACGAATGTGGTAGTATTAGCCAGAAATGTGTTTTTGGAAGCATTATAGTGAACACATTTATAATCTACACAACAGAGGATTAACATTAAAAAATGCCAAGAAATAACAAAGAATAAATAGCAACCGTCCAATAATGATGTAACACAATGTGTAAAAATAAAACAATAAGCAATTAAAAACAAACAAAAAAACAAGACAACAAAACAAGACAAAAAAGTTTGGGTTAAATTAAGTCAAATGAAAGAGATTCGAGAAATTTAGTAAAGTTCTGGGGGCTATCGTTAAATATGTCCGGAATGTTGCTACTACAGTGGATGTTGTATACTCGACACATTCACACAAGGGAGAAGGTTAAGTTTCTCCCCTGTAAGGGGTTTCTTAGTAGAGAGGATGATTGATATTGATTTTGATTGTGACCAAGAGGAAAGATTCTAGGTGGTTATAATTTTGAAAATGAATTTGATGTCTATTTTGTCACGACGCGACGATCATTTTACGTTTCTAATTTGGAATATGCTAGTTGGTGAGCACTGTGACAATCCGGTTCTATGAGATTATATTGTAACGACTTGTGACTTTTAAAAACTAGAGGGCTCAAATTGAAAAATAAAGCAGTACGTCGTATCCAAATAGTTATTATTATCAGAAATCAGGTGCGGACTGCAAACACATAGATATCCATCCGACTAAAGCAGCGATGCACTACCTTTTTCTTTTTACCCGGAGTACTAATTTATTCGTTTTCAATTTATACAGCTTTACATGATTAACTTTGGAGTCTTAGTGTAGATTTTCTAAACATGTTCTGTTCCTTCACTGTTGAAAGGTTCGGTTCATCTGTTTTATCACCAGAATTACAGCAAACTTTTTGCCTTTTTTTTAGCCAAGTGAGCCGTACAATAAGGCCCGTGGGCCGCACGAAAGGAGTTTGCGGGTTGTGCACCATTGGGATTTATGAATGTTAGCCCTGGAGTAAGAAAACACAACCATCCGCCAATGTGGTGAAAAAAGTGTATGCAGTTAGGCTCGGTATAAGTTATATTACTCGTAGGTAGATAATAAATATTATGTAGCAGCGAATATTCAGATCGATGCGAAGTGGGAATGTGGGAACTACTGGGAACACGGTGCGGGCGAAGGGAATCCCAGAGCTAGAAACAATCATCATTAGAAATGAGCTGACCACTAACCGCGCTTGTAATTCACCCAAGTCACAACTACTGACGCTGGAAACGATCTCGGGTTACTGCGAGTTCTGATGATCTTATTATACGAGGTGTGTTCAAAAGAAAAGGTGAATTTTGAATTTTCGCGGGCTGTGTACATTCGATTATGGATTTTTTTTTATGTTGGTACACATATGTTAATCATATGTTAGCATTACCAGGCATCATCAGTCCGATTGAAGTGAAATTTTAGATTTGCTTTATTTTCTATGTCATCAGCATTTCTTCAAAAAAAAAGATTCTTTTTAGAAAAAAATTGTTAATAATTGTTAATCTATGGAGGAATTTCCTAGTTTTGGTCGGAACTTGATAGCCATTTTCTGGGGCATCATCAGTACGATTAAAGTGAAATTTTAGATTTGCTTTGTTCTCTATGTCCTTATCAGCATTTCTTAAAAAAATCAAAAAAATCGATGTTTTTCGATTTTTTAGAAATTTTTTTTTAGTAAAAAATCGAAGAAAAAACAAAACGTGACTAACCTTTCCAGATGTCAAAAACAAACCACTGATCCAAAATGGCTGATAATGCTAACATATGATAAATATATGTGTTCCAACATAACAAAAACAAAAAAAAAGATAATCGAATGTACACAGCCCGCGAAAATTCAAAATTCACCTTTTCTTTTGAACACACCTCGTACTTCTATTATCCGAAAGTGGAAAGTTCGGGTGGAAATATAGTGCTTGCTGTGATATGCAGTCGCGGAGTAGGAACTTGTGAACACGAGTTGATTAATTAAATGATAATGTTTCTGACGCTGACGTAGGAGGACTTTACAGGTGTATTTATGGAAAACAGCCTAACTTAAAGACTGTTTTTAATGATGGAATCAATTTCGTATTGCTATATTTCCTACTTATACGTTATATGTGAAAATGATCTACATAGCGGTTGAAAGAGGAGGTACTAAAATTTAGAATCCCACCGCTAGATAGCTCATAGTTGATGAGTCTCAAACGACCGCTAGAAAGCTCGCGCCGTCAAGCAGCCATTTCGCGTCAGCTGTAAGGTATGGACCTTCCACACGACTGGTTTTCCGGATACTAAAAAAGACTTCAGGAAAGAACGACCGTATGGTCGAACCTTTCGACGCGGTGGGCTTTTTAGTATTGGGCAAACCAGTGTGGAAGGAAGGCGAAGCTATCAAGTGAAATCACTATTTCGATTAATCTCTACTACGAATCGGTTTACATTATGAAACCCAAAAAATATGCTTGGAATTGAACCTTTTCCTAGAAACACCCTTGATAAAAATTAAAATAAATTTATGAATTACGTTTTAAAAAAGATAAGAGAGAACTACTAAACAATATTTTTTATCAATAGAAAATTATGAACACGTGTAAGAAACAAGTATAAAAAAATATCACCTTATTCCCGTGATTAATTTTGTTTCTTTCTTACAAAATTCTTCACAAAATAAATAAAAACCACTTTTTGCACTTACAACAAACATTTCTAGAATAATAATAATTGGATGATTTGTATAGCGCCGTTTTGGTGAAAAATCACCTCAAGGGCGCTGTATAAATATTAAAAATCTATCAAGCTCTGCCGAAACGTACCAAACCCATATTTTGATTTAATGCACGATAATAATAAAAAGGGAAAAACAAATAAACAGAATGATTGAATAATTCAGTAGCCGGAAAACATACGATTGGAGTTTTCCTATTAGCCAAGCTCCATTGGCCAGAAGAACCGAAGTGCAGAAATAGATAATAACGGGCTGTGACGGGCTCATCTAATTATCTCTCGGTTAATTAAAGGTTCCAATTACATTCTTAATTGATTTATAAATCACGGAAGAGATTGCCTCTATTAAATAAACTGTTAGTTGCCACTAAAATTTTATCGATTACTATTATTATTTATCGTCGGAGTTTAGAAAGTGTTAAATTCGGGATAAGTTTCACTAACTTATTTGGATGAATCGGGTAACGTAAAGATTCCTGGTTCAATTTCATTATTCGAGTATAACATATTTGAATAAATCTGCAAGATCCCGTGCTGCAGTCACGTGCTGGCTCCTCCGCCTTCGTTAAAAAATAATATTGATGAATTAAGAATAGCGTCTGTCTATGTTTATTTGATAATATTGTAAGGATATTATTTTGTAATAAAACATTCTCGAATAGCTATATGTAATGTACTTGGACAAAGGCAAAAAGTGGATAAGTACAATGTACATATATAATATTATAGTTAACTCTTAAAGAAATAGTCACCTATTAAACAAACAGGCGTATCTCATTTTTAGCAACTTTCCAGGAGAGCCAGAAAACTGCTCTTTTCCAGATTCTTATACATTTTATAACATGTTTCGCTAATGGGATTTTAATTACGATTTTTTTAACACTTATGGGACTTATGGGATTTTAATTACGATTTTTTGAACACACCTCGTATATGATATGAATACAAGAAATAGCTAATAGATATTATAGATATCGTTTTAAATGTTTTTAGTAGATTGATATACGATAAACTAGGTGGTCCCCACGTATTGAAGCGAACCACTGAAATATTTACAAATTATTTGTTTATTATTATTAGACGAGTTAGTAAAAAAAAATTCCTTCTTACTTTTCGATCTTCTTTGTATCTCGCAGGAAAAATATAAAAATAGTAAAATGTTATATATAAGTTAAAATATTGGTTACTTCTTTCTCCAATGTTTCTGACGGCCCTTTATTTTACAGGGGGAAATGGGGACTATTTAGATACAGCAAAGACCAATCTCGTGTTTTGCAAATCATTGCATCCGCACAATGTGACAAAGTATAGAGTGAACCACGCCAGGGCGATGTTCAACCCAACAATCATTTATTTTAGTCAGGAGTGTGGAGAGGGGGGGGGGATGTGTTAGCAAAAATATCAAAACATCACGTGACGTGAGAGGGAGAGGAGTATTGTTGATGTTCTCTAGACATAGGTCTTGGGGCGTCATGTTTGTTTCTGCTACAAATGTAGTTACTGCTCCAAGCAATACACAAAACAGTGACTCAATTTGCATGTTTTCTGATTGCACCAAGTGTGAAATCAGAAAACATGGTGTTATTTTATTATAATATTTGTGCATTCGTATAATAATATAACTATCAGCTCATCGAACCACAATATCTGTCTCCGTAGTTGAGTGGTTACGATCCTTGGCTACGAATCTGGAGGTCGCGGGTTCAAATCCCGGCGTGCGCGAGTAAATTTTATTTGATTAAATTGTGTTATTTCACAATTTACTGATTAAAAATAATATGTAGTATATTTGTGGCATGTTCCAGAGTGGTAGATACTGTCAGTATTGCCCTAGTGAGAGACCACCATTCAGAATCGAAACGTTCCTTGAAATGGCTTTAGCCGTGTTTATTGACCAGATCTGAATAGCCAGATACTTCCCATCTTCCTTCTTCAAAAAACAGACATCACAAAAATTCCCAACAATCACAAAATTAAAAACTTGACTATTTAAAATCTTTAAAGTTACGGGAAAAAAAATCACAAAGTTCGTGATTAATTTGAATTAACTCAGGGGGTCAAAGGGTTGAGACATGTTTGGTACCATTTTGCTACGATACTTAATTATTTTGTCTATAATTTATGCACAAATTAACAAATTCTATGGATATACGAGAATACGAGAACATGTGAGGTATTTATGATTATGATTTTATGCTCATCTTATTTTATTTAATTTTACTTATATCTTTACTAAATCTCTAATTTTGCTTTTTCTTTCAACATTCAAATTTGTGTTGTTTTAAAAATGCTTCTATTTCTATTTTTATTCATGTTATCTTAATTTTTTTTATTTCGTTACAATATGATACAACAATATTATAATATGCAACAAACTTCGACTACCTTAATACGGTCATGTGCCTAGTTTGGTACTTGAAAAAAATGTTAACTCTATACTAAAACTTATAAATGAATAAATAAATATAAAAAAATAAAAAAAATTATTCACAATACAAATTCACCGATATTTAAAAAATATACATATCTATTAATAAGGATGCTGCTTTTACGCAAGTTCCGCATTTATAGTAGAATAATTTTAGAGATACTTGCTTGTGTAGTGATGTACTGTATCGTAAGAATACTGCGGGGGAAGAGGGGACTGCGGATGAGCGTTCCAAACTATTTCGAACAACTATCGGTGTGCACAAATACATTCAAACGTGCGCTCTTTAAAATGATTTAACTGGTGATTTATAATTTTATCACGACTTCAATAATATCATAATTTTAACTAGTTAACTAACTAACTAACCATCACGCCGTTTCGCCGCAGGGGTAGGCAGAGAGGACGGACCGCCAAACAACTCCATTTGTAAAATAAAGTGTCATCTATACCAGCACTTTGATGAATCCTACAATTAATTATTGTGGGGTGTATAAATGTTGCTTTAATAATTTGTGTTATATTATTGTTTTAGTTTTTTTATATTTATTTTATTTGACTGTTTAACGTTTTAAAAATATTCTTTAACATTACTTTATGGTTTAAAAGTTGTATGTACTTACTTGTATCAAACGTGTCTAGAGTGAATCAATTTAAACAGAAAAAACATATTTCTTCATAACCAAATATAAATTGTTACACAACACGTGTAAATAACCAAGTCAAGATTGCACCACAAAATGCAATACCAAGCGTGCCAAATGCCTATATTTCACCGAAAATAAGTCAAAATTACACCACACAATGCAATGATTTCTCAACATCTACAAAGCCGGCGCCCTATAAAAATCGTACGCACATAGGCACGTGCTATCTTACCATTTATACAACGTCTCATATATTCTCTTCTGTTATTCCGACTTCTGACACGGCCCGACTCGAGTATTTGATTCACTTGATCGGGCGTCCCCGGCTTTTTCTTCCATTCACATTCGCGTCATATATTCTCCTTACACTCCTCTCTTCGTTCATTCGCTCTACATACCCAAACCATCTAAGCGTCCCTTTTATCTTGCTCACTACGCTTACATCAGCCTTGCATTCTTTACGAATCTCAACATTTTTCACACGATCATAGATGGTTTTACCAGACATTCGTCACAGGGATGTAATTTGTAGAGCATTCAGTGTAGTTTGATCCTTCCTCTGCCAGTGCCATACATCAGGGTTTAACTGGTTCGTAAGAATTATCCGTACTTATAGTTACCAAACATGCCTACGGTACGACTATTTCTAATTTGCTCTGGGGGCAATAAAAGAGAGAGAGTCCGAGAGGGGGATGACTCATTATTTATTTGCATTCTTCCTTGATCCATTTTCACTAATTAACGTACATATTAAATTTTCTCGGAAAGGCAATCAAGTTCGACAGAGAAAAACAATCCAACATTACAAATATAGCTCCTGTTCTGGCGGGTAGACGCTTTCTTTCAGAAGAGGGTCCAAATTATTATTGCAATAAAACACCGGGAAATTAACTGGCGAAATGAAAACCTCGGCAAGTGGAAGATGTCCCGCCCAAGACAAGAAGGAACAGGAAAAGGAACAGGAACAGGAACAGGAAACAGGCCCTACCGACTGCGGTGACGTTGGAGATACTAGTACCTACCTACTCGTGTGAACCTTTGGCCGATCATATCCCACTGCGCAGAACCCTCCACGTGTATTTCCGCCATTCGGGAAAGTTGCAACACTGGTATTGGTAACCGATATGATGTTTGCATATCGACGTTGATCGGAATGCAAATCCCACTCGTGGATGCATTAGATTGCGGTTGGAAGGACATATTGGTATGTGAAATGTCTATGATACGCACTACTCATAATGCAGTAGCGAAACAACCAAAAATCTGTAAAATATATTATAAAAACGTGTTATTATAAGAAGCACGTGGTACAGTAACTGTTACAGTATACACATCCAAGTGGAACTTTGCTGTACAGACTACAGTGATGGAATAAAGTCATTCCTTTCATTCATTTCTAATATTATAATGATTAAGTAGATATTTATTTTTGTGTTAAATTAAGCGTGAATAGAGATACAGCAAAATTTGGCACGGTGGAAAGGCGGGAACTTTAACTTGGTTTTTCCTTTTTAGATAAAATAACATAATTTAATATTGCTTGTGAGGCGTCATGTTTCCAGATACCATAAACCTCCATTCACACCGATTCAACGTGGCCGACAGACAGGACGTAACAATGTGGCTAATATCGCGTACGGCCAAAAATCATTCATAAACACGGCGGCGCGGCAGTGACGTCACCCGCGAGCGTGGCGGTCTTATCGGGACATTCAACCTCACGGCGATCAAACCAGCGAACGAGCGAACATCGGGCCTTGTGGAGTGTTGGAGGTTGGAGGTTGGAGCTCGGAGCTTGGAGCTCGGAGATTGGAGCTCGGAGATTGGAGCTCGGAGCTTGGAGCCTCCGGCCGCCCGGGGACCTCCAACAGACAACACCCAACACCCAACACCCAACACCCAACACCCAACACCCAACACCCAACACCCAACACCCAAC